>BQNB010204819.1:0-10662 GCA_026074375.1 Tanacetum coccineum | reverse complement strand
GATATTTACAGTTTTGGCCCAAAAAGTATACAAGTTTCAAAATGTGCAAGTTTTCCCCTCAAAGCACTATTTGGTTTGCATTTTTAGTCTAAATTTCATATACTTTGTATTTTTGAATTCAATTTTGTTTGGCAGCTTTTAGCTTATCACAATAAGCTGAAATAAGTTAGTTTTGTAGATTTAACAAGCTTATAGCTTATAAAATGAACTTATGGGCTCGTTAGCCCAACAAGGGTGTGTTTAGTTTTGAAATCGTAAGCCAAAAGCTTATAGCTTTCGAGGTTTGGTTCAAGGGCTTATACAAGTGATTATAAAAGATGTATTAGAGCTTATTTCCAACGCTGACTCTTGGCCTCAGTAGTAATTTCAAGTTAATTTCGTACTTATGTTTATGACTTTACAAGAATACATAATCATGTAGCTTTCTATTATATCTTGACATTTATTCTAAATAGCGCAACATACATTTTATATGTAGGAGTCCTAGTAGAATATTAGTTTTTTACCTTGCGGTCAAGAAAAACCATCAGTCATATTGTTTTGCGTTGTACCTTGCACACAACTAAGATTTTTCCCACTTGCGCAGGGCACAACAGCATGCACGAATACAAAACAACACGACGCTCGTTTGTTTGCATGGATAATATGGCATTGTCATAGATAGAGTATGAATTAAGTCATGCTCAAATCATATTAGCATAACTTATGTGTATAGAACTTTATCAAACAATTAGGAATCATGCATAACTATCTTAAAGATAACATTATAGGAAGCGACATCAGAAAGGCAACAAGTTATCACACAAAATAATACATGGTGATTCTTACTAAAGATGTATCACACTTGAAAATTAATTTATTATTTCAAGGCAAGGCAGAAATAAAATGGGACACCTACAAGGTGTTAAGCTTATATATTGTACTAAATTTAGACAATACTATAATTATGTCATTTTAGAAATAAAACGCATTGCTCCCACCGGATTAGACAAACATTGCAAGTGTTTCTTCAATAGTGAAAGATAGTAGCAGTTAATTATCTTTCCATATCTTGAATGTCTACACATCATTGCTAATGTGAGTCACATAGACTAGTTAGCATATACATAGATATCCAAGGAAGTGTGTCAAGTTCTATAGATGATGGACCATCCATCCATGCTATTCTCTAACGTAAAAAATTAGCATGCAATTTCTCCCTAATTGGCCTACTTTACCACAAGGATGTGTAGTGCCTTTTATTGTGTTAAAGAAAACAACTAGGTAAATCATGCTAGTTATTGCCTTCACCAATTTTATGGTAATATTTCTGTTTTCTAATAAAAAATCACAAGGTGTCTCGATTATATCAAGATGTTATCACTTGATAGCTATAGAAACGTGTTTTCTAGTTATCCAAATGTCTAATATGATTCAAGACTTCAAGAGCGAATTAGGGTAATGAAGCCGACTCGAAAGAATAAGATGTGCAATCATACTTAATCGTGTAAGTTTGCTATGAGTTCAATTAAAATCAGGATAAATCAACCATTCCAATTATAGCTTTCACATGCCAGGAAAAAGGATAGGAATGAGTCTCTCTCTTTCTTACAAGGAAAGGAGACTCAATGTTTTTCAAGAAAAGAACAAACTCTAGTTTACGGTTTATGTTGCATTAATAAATCAATAGAGTTTACAAAATTCAATTTAGTATTTTCGATAATTAATCCTTTTAAAATTAACTACCTACGTTTTAAATGAAACAATTATTTTCAAAAGGCTAAGATCCTACCAGAACTTCCATCTTCACATTAGTTAATCTGCTAGCAATGATGAATTAATTAGGTAAGCGACGAGCGATAACTGCATCACTAGTGCAACTCTTAGTTTATGGGATCCATGACACTATATTACAATCAACTAGTGTAGTGTCATGTTTGGCGTATTTAGTCTCATATTTGCCTCGGGTTAAGGATCTCACCTCTTAACTCGATTAAGTCGTTCAAATTGAGAACATGTGAAGATCACAGTAGGTCTCATCCATAGAGGATAGTCACATTGGGTTGCAATTCACCTACTACTCAGGCAGAGTGAAAGACAATTGTAAGTGTCCTCGCAATTGGATGGAAAGACTTAAATTATTAAGGGTATATAAATTTTGATAAAAACAAGTGTATCAAAAGTGTACGAAGAAGCATGCATACAACTTCGTATCATAAGTTTAAAACATTTTTCTCATTGTTTTAATTTCTATGTATCAAAATGTTTTTTTTTCTTTTATATGAAACCATGTTGATATAAAATTAAGCATAATACACAATTAACGTTTACAAAATCAAAGTAAAAGCATATTTTATCGGTAAAAAAAATTAAAGAAGAGTTATACAACTCAAGTATTTCAATCATTAACAAAATTATTCAAAGACAAGTTTTGTCACGCGAAAATATTAAAGAATAAACAAACCCTAGACCATCTTGGTTAAAAACCAAGTGAATAATTCATTAATATCTAATTTAGTAAAAAGTTTTATAAATCAATGTACATGCAAATTTTTTGCGGGAACAAATTATTGTATAAAACCAAACCTATTGTGTTTGAAACAGTGCAAGACATTAGTTTACATTTAAATCATATTTCAATAGATTTAGTTCCATTTAATTTCTAAAATCAATTTTGCAAATTTATACAAGTCACAATGAAATTAAATGCAAAAAAATTAAACATAAAGATACAAACATATCATGACATGCAAACTCTCAACCAGTGAATTCCTATGCTCGGATCTATGAACCATCATGAAAACCCAAGAGTTCATCTAAGGGACAATCCATTAACCATATAGGACTCCCACTTGCTTTTAGACCCATTCAAAGCAAGTGCAACCCAAAAGTTTTAAAAAGAAAAGCTTGCTTATTTTAGATTTTAGTTCCCTTTAGGGCCTAAACCACTCCATGAAGGAGTCTTCCCCAACTTTTGTAGTAAACTACAAAGTTGTAGGCTATGCGTCAAGAACCTCTTACAAAAATTTCAATGTCCAATTTTATTCGGAGTAATGGGAATTAATTTTTTAATGCAACAAGGTCAAGAAAACATCAAACAAATCAATCAAACAAGCATTTAAAAAACTAGGCCATTCATCGATTTTGCACATCTAACCTATTAACCCATTAATAATATTTTTAATACAAGAGTTTGGCTTATCATCCATGATAAATTATGATAATATGCATGTATTTATCATGGATTACAATTATAAACAACTAATATTTAATAAATCAATTTTAGGAAGGATTTGTAACAATTAACACCCCCTCCCTATTTGTACAGGTAAACCCGCTACCTAGGGTTTTCAAGAGACGATTTTTAAGACCTATTAAGGTCGATTTCTACACAGAAAAATAGGCCTTAGTTCTGTTAAAATTCAAATTAAAGAAAACATTCAAAAACATACGTTCTTGGTCAAATTTACGTAAACATATGTAACCTAAAACATCATATGATGGCTCGTGATAACACTATTAGGATTTTACATTATAAATAACTATTGTATTACGTAGTGGAAAATCTTCCTAAAGAGATCCTGTATGATGTAATTAGATTAACACATAAATATAATATTTACTCATCTCTTGCAATGCAATCAAATGATTAAACGGAGCTAAAACGGTTATTATTCCTTCTTGAAACTCACGAACCAATCAAGTCACCAAAGTATATGACCTCTACTAGTCCACACTACACGTCTTAGAATATTACCCAAAAGCTAGTTCTTGAATATTCACGATTAAGGAATGAAGTCCTTGTTTTAGTTCTTGAAAGTCAAACCAAAACCATAAGGGTTTAGGGTTTGGATCTATTGGATTTGCTAAGGGAGAAGGAGAGGGGATTTGATTTTTAGCTTTGCAAGTTATGAGGGATTAATATCTAATCAAATCCTTATATAGGGTAAACCAAACGTGGTGAGCAAGTAATCAAGTTTGGCTTTCCACCCCCTCTCTTTTCCTCCCTTCAAACTAGCCCCCTTACACATATATGGACTTTCTATATTGTTTGGTTTGAGTCTTATTTACTACGTCATATGCTAATAAATAGATTCTATAACTAATTAAAGCATTTAATGGCTTAATTCACAACCGTTAAGCAATACGTGAAATATAGTTAATATAATTAATATAGTTACTATAAATATATTAAATATATTATAAAAGTAATATCTCTGTGTATACGTGTGTGACCCCATAGGCTCACGTATCTCCAGCCATATAATTATCTAATATGATATAAGCACTTCATAATAGATGTGTTTATTATCATGAAAGGTCATCAGAAAAACATGGTTGGAGTGCTATATGATTAATCTTTATGGTCCCTATGACCCTATGGCTGAAGTGGATTTCTAAAATAGAGTTTGGGAAATCATGTAATCTCATAGGGGTGAATATGTGTTATTTGGTGACATGAATGAGGTTCATAATGAACAAGAACGCCATAGTTCTATCTTCTCCTGGAATGAAGCAGATGTATTCAATTCATTTATCAACACCGTCGGCTTAATTGACTTACCTATGGGTGATCGTTCTTTTATGTAGATGAACTAATAGGGCACTAAGCTTAGTAAGTTGGATTGTTTTTTGACTTTTGAAGATGTTCTCAATTCTCTCTTTGACATCTGCGTTACCACCCTTGATTGCTTATGGTCTGACCATAACCTCATTCTTCTCTACTGTAACAAATCCAATTTTGGTTCGGTCCCTTTTAAGCTCTAGCACTCCTGGTTTAGCCGTGATGGTTTTGACGTAGCTATTACAACAGAATTGGCCAACCTTGTTCATAACTCTGAATGCAGAAAATCGTTATTTTGTGAAAAGTTAAAACAATTGAAACCCAAAGTTAAACAGTGGCACATCCTTTCTAAATGCAATGAAGGTCTTCGTAAATAGGGAATTTTGAACGAGTTAAAGATCCTATAAGAAAGAATCAAAACTGGATCAGCCTCTACTGATGATGGTGAGGCTTGTATCAAGCTCCTTCAAGAGATTGATACCTTAGACAGATTTGAGGCCATGGACATGATTCAAAAGGCTCGAATCAAATGCGATAGCGAAGGCTACAAAAAACTAAATTTTTTCATGGTTTAGTGAATCAAAAACTTAAATCCCAATCGATTAATGGTATTATGCATGAGGATATTTGGGTTACAAAGCTTCTTCTAATTAAAGAGGCATTTCTCATTTTTTGTCAAAGAGAAATTTCAAGCAAGTGACTCTTTGGTTCTTTTCCCTCCTTTAGCCATCTCGTTAGGCTTCCTAGTGACCGGGATCTTTTATAAGTTCTTGTTTTGTTGAATGAGATCAAGATTGCAGTGTGGGGTTGTGGAAGTGACAAGGCCCCTGGTCTAGATGGTTTTACTTTTGCTTTTGTGAAACGATATTAGGATCTTCTTAAGCTTGATATTCACAAATTTGTGTCTACTTTTTTGGAAAAGAACAAGATTCCTTTCGGCTCCAACTCTTTATTCATTACCCTCATTCCAAATGTTAGTAACCCGATTCACTTCAAAGACTTTTGCCTGTCTCGCTTATTATAACAACTCATAATTTTTGGGTCATTATTTAATTTATACTTTTACTATTTACTTTATTTTTACATAAAATTTACTTTTTTGGTTAACCGGATAGGTTATCTCGCGTTAGTAATAAAACGTATATTAAACGTAAACCCGACTTTAGACTAAATATTAGTCTACATGCTCTACATATTTTTATTATACATATGTATCATATATGTTATAATTTTATTTTTAACATTTACGTTTACTCTTCGTGGTTGCATCTAAACTTTTACAACGTTATACTTTTTTACACATTAGCCCTAAATATACCCAAATACATCATCTAAGCCACATCATGGGACATTTATCCCATGATCCTTACACAAAACCACCACTTCATATAAGTGTTAGGACACATTTCCATCTTCACTTGCATGCCTTGGTAAACTAGACCAACACGCCCATCCCTTCTCATAGTTACCAAAAACTCATCTTTGCTCTCTCCCTCTCCATCTCTTGCCGTCCTCCATAGCAACACCAACACCAAATTATTATTTTGATTTTGCTAAAATAACAACAATATTAAAGAAGTGAGTATCTAGTAAAGGTTCATGGGTTAAATCTCTTCAAGTCGTCATCAAAGAGGCATATCATTCTCTTGGGTTAATATATGTTCTTCATGGTTTAGAAAGCGGTTCATGCAAGTGTATTTAAGGGTTAAATATTGATTGGGTTGAGGAAACTAGTATATATCTTGGGTTGTTCTTGTGTAATCATAACCATCATCACTTTCTCTTTTGTAAGGATTGATTTCCATTATTTTGTTATCATTTCTTGTAATTTTCTTTACATTCCTGATATATTTTTCTAAGTTTGTATTTTATTTATATACTTTATGTATTATTTGTAAAAGATTTGCATTGTACTTAAATTTTTGAGGCAAGAAACTTGGTAAAAACATGAATTCTAACACTTTGATTTGGACAAGTTTAGGTTAGTAGGTTAGAAAGTATATTCTGGAAAAATCTATAAACCTTGAGGGTTAGATAAAAATATAGTGATGTAGAGCTATGTCTTAACTTCGTTTTCCCGGGTGTCACTCGTCGTGGCGATACCCGATGATTAAACTAGAAAATAATCGGTAAAAGTTGTCGGAAACTGCACACCAGTTTTCAATGAGCTATAACTCTTAACAATTGTATAGAAGTCACTGTTGGTGTAAAAAGAAAACTTGTTGTGGAAACTAGAAGGGGGGGTTGAATAGTTTACAGGTTCGTTTTACGTTTTAAAAGTTAGCTTTCAAAATATTTAGATTCGAGTTGTATGTTTAACCAATTCACAACATGAACAAACAATATAACAATCTAAACTAAAGCTAATTAACAATGACAATAATATGAAGAGATAAGGAAAGGAACAATCAACCCAAGACGCCAAGATTTTATAGTGGTTCGGCTACGAAGCACCTCTTCACCCTACTCCACTCCCCGAGTATCCTACTCGAGATTTCAATCTACCACTTCACAATCAATACACAATCACTAAGCTAAATGTCGAGTCCTAATCTTAGCTAGAACCAATCTACCACTTCACAATCAATACACAATCACTAGATCTACACTATCGGATTTACACACAATCCGAATCACACAAATACACAAGATAATTACAATAGAGATTTGGTACTTAGAAGAAAAGAGGAGAGATCTCTAAATAACAATTTGTTTCTTTGACGGATATGAATGTTCTTCTCATGCACTTGAATGAGAGGGAAGAGATGAGAAGAAAAGATTAGATCACTTTAAACAAGATCTAAGAATGTTAGTGATCAAGAGATTTAGAGAGAGAAAGAAAATTTTTAGAGAGAGAAAGTTATCTGAAAATTTCATGCAAAGAGGTTTCATTTTCTGCAAGGAATTGAGCAATATTTATAGGCAGGAAAATCCAACGGTCACTAGGGGCGGTCCCGGCGGTCCCAGATATATAAGGGGGCCGCCCAGTAGACTACACTCCCTTTTTTGTCTTTTTGTGGAGAATGTTGTATCTGGTATGGAACCTTCCATTTTAGGGGAAAATTTGAATTTCAAATTTTATGTTTTTTAATAAAACTTTTCTTTTAATTAGGAAATATTTTGTATAATTAATTTTGTGAAATTCTTTTGAAAAAATGTAATTGATAAGAGAAAAATATTTTCTTGATCACTAATCATGCTTAATTATTTGTTTGTTCATACCTTAAGTGATTACTAATCTTAGAAATGGAATTTTACGATTAATAATTTGTAAACGTTTAATTTTATCATAAACGTTTTTACATTTTGTTATTATCAAAACGTTGAGAGGTTAAAAATATAAATAACATTTTTAGATATTATTTGTATTAACAATCCTTCCCTTTTTGATGATGAAAAAATATAAACTCATTTTGTATAAAATTAATAGTTACATATTATTAATGAGTTTTGCTTCATTTCTCCCCCTTTTTATCAAAGTCAAAAAGAATGATCGTCGAGTAGTTGTAGGAAGAAAGAAATCGACGATATCAAGACTCCCCCTTGATGTATGCTCCCCCTCGTTTGGAGCACCAAGGGATCGATCTTACGAAAATTGTTTACTACAAAACAAAGTTAGAGGTACAAGAGCAAGACAAATATCTTTTAAACAACACATTAGATTTAAGTCACCCAAAAGAGAGTTTCATTTAACAATTAAGAAACTCATACAATAGAAAATGCAAGTAATACATTCATACGACATAAAATAAAAACATAATAAGGCATAGATCTACACTCGTGGATTCTTGAAGTATAGAAGATGCCATAATCAAAAGATGGGTTGTCTATTATTAGGTGAACTTGAGCTTTTGAGAGTGCTCAATAATGAGGAGGTTGTTATTGAGGATGAAAATTGAGTGGAAGGACCAATGATGAGAGATTTGATACAATTAAGGTCATCTTTCAATGTATCAAATAGATTTGGGTTTCCAAGCAACAATGACAAAATTCTAAATGAAAGTTTACTTGATCTAAAGAAGGTGGAGGGATATATGGTTAGGTAAGAGGTGAAGGATTTGTGGCTTCAATTGCTTGTTGGAGATTAATGTCAAGCATATTTTATAGGTGAAGAATTTCATTTAGGTTTTAAGTTTAGTTTTATGGAGAAGAAGAGGATGAGAGAGAGTTATTTGAGATAGGTGAGGTAAGAGTTGTCCTATTTGGTAGAGGAGAATGTGGTGAAGGAGGAAGACCATAACTTTGTCTCCAAGGTTCGAGAATGGCCCTTTGGTATTTTCGTGAGTAGTCACGAGGGGATTTGCTAGAGGATGACATTGAGAACTTGAAGAGAAGTGAAAGATTTAGAAGTGAAGATGTGATTGAGATGAAGAAGAATGATGTTCATATATAGAGGAATTTTGGGAAAGGCATGGTGTTGAAGAATGAAGATTCTAAGGAGTGTTTAGTTAATTTAGGAAAAGATGACTGGACTTAAGGGGAATATGGTCAAAGTTGCAGAAAGAGAGGAGACAAGATAATTTCGTGGTTCCCCTAATGACGATCCCATAAATATTAGGCGATCCCATATATATTAGGGGGCCTCCCTCCATTTTGGGGGGCCGTTCTCTGGAGGATTACAAAATTTTCCAAATGTTAATCCTTTTCTAAAATAACATAAGAAGGTTGGAAGGGTGATTGTGGCATTTCCATTTCTTCAAGAATCACATAATCTAACCAAAAGAAAATAATAAGTTGAATGAGTCCAGTACGGAGCTTATAAGTGTACATAAAGGTTCAGTTGATAATGGTCATACAAAAAGCATGAATAATGGATAAAGATTGGTTTAACATACTAAAAATATACTGAGATAGAGGTTATTACATAGCAATAATAATAGTACGTATGTCTAGCAATAATACTTAATAGAAATATCTCAAGCAATATTCGAATCATTACTTGAAACATCTTCAGAGGATATGAAGATAATTGCTTGAAGATGAGTGGGATGAACCCAAGGTTTCATGGATGGCCAATATGATATATATTTTGATTTTTGCAGAATGAGGTTAGATTTTGATGAGGTGATCATATAGACGATTTAGAATCATTCCATATGGCATTGGAGAGTTTGGTTGATTTTTAATCTTTTCAATTTGTTTGGTTAGAAAATAGACAAAGTTGAAGGGCGTACTTATTTGAATGAAATACATCATGTGACATGATGATACAGGAAGAAAATTCGAGTTATTTTGAGTGCCAAAGGCATTATCTTGAATGATTTCATTACAAGATCTCATGTCATGACGAAGTTCTTCTTTGAGAATTTTGTTTGGAAAGATGGTTTGTCTAGTTGTTGTGATTTATTGAATAATTTCATTTGGTGTTGGGATGTGTGTTTGGTAAGGTGTATTTGATTCTTGATTGATTCTCAAAGAGTCGAGAGATGAATCTTCAGAGTAAGAACATTCTCCTTCACATGGAATGGAAAGAATCGAGGCAAATAACTCTAATGAAAATTTGAATGTTCTTTTTAATGCCCAGAATTTCAAAAAGATATTTTGATCATTATCTCTAGTAATTTCTATTGAAGAATAAAATTCAAGCAAAAATCTTAGGCAGATCCCTTCGTGGAGTTCATATATACTTTGTAGTTTGATAATTTGAAACATGATTTGAATATTATCATATTTAGTAGATTCAGAAGATATTGGACGACCTTCATGAATTGATCTACACTCAAGGTTTTGAATAAAGGGTTTTAAGTTATTGGGAAGATAATGTAACAACCCGAGTTTCGCGACGCGTACGCCGATAGCGTATTCGACGTCGTTAATATTATTTTATGAGTTTCCGTGAACGAGCATCGACATTTTAAATTTTATTTGTCGAAAATAAATATTTTCGTATTTTATTACGAATAATTTTGAGAAACTTTGATAATTTTTATTTTTGACGTTTCGCGAGTCAGCGTTTGACCGCGCGACCGTTAACCGTCTTGATCATCGTAAAAATTTACGACGCGTCTCGTTATTATTTTTATGATCGTAAATTATTATTTTTGCGAACCGTGTCGTCTTTGTTCCTTGTTCGAGCCAAACTCGCGTTTTAAAAGTGTACACATTTTTATTAAATGTTT
>BQNB010204818.1:0-10662 GCA_026074375.1 Tanacetum coccineum | reverse complement strand
CTATAGTCTTTATTTTCTTTATGCTGAAATATCTGGCTACTTAAGTCCATGGTTCGGGGAAACGGGAACAAGAATTATATGGTTTCGTGGAAGACCAATCAGTTATGATCTATAAAGACCCCCCTGTATCATCACTTTTGACATTGATTATCTCAAGTGGGGGGATGTACGTGTAATATCGAATGTTGCAGAGGCAATAATTAAAGATATAAACCCCTGTAGAATTTGTATATTTACCATGAAGAAATGAGGGTGCAACAAAAAGGCCACCCATGTGCTAAAAATATAAAAATGATGCAAAATAAAAAAATAAAAAATGGAGCTAGTAGCCCATAATTGCACCAAAACATCTCTGTAAAATGGAGCTAGTAGCCTATTATTGAAGATCAGATTTTTAGACTTTGACTCTTGGACCCATGGATGGACAGTAGCTAGTTATGACAACCTTAGATTACTTTAGACTATTTGTTTTGTGTTTTAACAGTATCAACCATTAAATGTGTATCCCATGTCTATCATAACCCTTAATCACCCTTTAAACCATAATACCCTTGTTTCATTTGAGAATTATTTAGACCCTAATTCTAACTGGTGCAGATTTGTGTACTTTCCAAGCTTATGATAGAATACATGCTATAACTGTGCAATTGAGCAATTACCCCGAATATGAAACACTTAGACTAGTGGAGAGCTTAGTGACTTTTTATCCTCTTTTCGTGAAATGTTCGGCTTTGATGTTTTCTAGCATAAGAGTTTTATAAAAATTCATTTCTTGAAGTTATTCTCGAGAAATCTTTTTATGAAATGTTTTAACAGGTTCTACTTGAGGGCAAGCAGAAGTCAAGTGGGGGGATATTTGATAACATCAAATATTTAATACTTTTTGGTGGCAAAATACCCCCTAAAATACCTGTAAATGTCTCACTAACACTCGAAAACGAGATATTTTCTATTGTTTTGTAGTTTTCAGGTGAAATGCAGGAAAGTGACAAGAAACAAGGGAAAAAGGACTTAAAGTGTATATTCTGAAGAATTTTACAGCGTAACACCAAAAATGGTTACGCCGTAATATAAATTAAGCAAGCACGAAGATCAAGGAAGACTTTACGGCGTTACACTATATCTAGTTACTCCGTAACCCTATATTTGGAAGGTAATCTCGTCAAAGTTATAGTTACAACGTAACACTTTATCCAGTTAGGCCGTAACCATGAAGATCTACAAATATGGAATGAAGATCACGTACATATGGAAGTTATATGAAGGTTACGGTGTAACACCATATCTGGTTACGGCGTAACAGCTGCTTAATTATGGAATGCCGTGTAAGTTGGTTACGGCGTAACACATTTATTGGTTACGCCGTAACAGGTATGATAACTATAAATAGAGTCCTCATTCAAGCTATTTCGACATTAATTCCTCCACAGCCAATTGGAGAGGCGACAAAGGCTTCCAACCTTCAAAGAATTCCACCTGTAGTCCAAGGGAGATCATACTTTTCTTACTTTTTGTATTTAATCGTTCAAATTACGAATCCTCTAAGAATTATGAGTTTTCAATATATGATTTTCTTCTATCTCTTACTGTGTTTCCGTTACCATGAGCGGATAAGAACTTAAAGTGTTAGCCTAGTTCTGAATTTACTTTTGTTATGATTGTTTCCTCTTAAATTATGGTTTCATTAGATATTCCTTGACTATCATGTAACCCTGGGTTTTGGTAGTACGGGTGGTTTGGACCTAGCTTGCCCCATTAATAGATTACCTTGTCATGGTGGGATCCAATGGGTACTAGGAAGGATCACTAACTCTTTACCTGGTGTAGGAACTGACCGGTCACCGCACAAATTACTCGATACTTAAAAAGCACATGAACTCTTTCATAGGGGTTAATATTATTAATAGGTTATTAAATATGTTTTGGGAATAGTTAGGATTAATCACTGCAAAATGGATAACCTACCTCCCAGATGATTCGGGACTGATTCAGAATCGCAGGAAGTATAGGATAGACTGTATATGCAGTCTATCGACCTTAGAAACCAGTAACGAATCCATAGTTTGACATTGCATAGGAAATTGTCTTCATTACAATAGTAATGAAGTAACTAGGTTAGCACGTTTTTTCTCTTGATATCTCTTATCCTTTTAGTTTCAGTTATTTATTTTATTGTATTGTTATTTATTTATTTCAAATCAATTCTAAAAACCATTTTCAAAACGTAACATTTCAAATTAAAACTAATTACACCTTAGCTCTTGGGACGACCTAGGATTTACCAATCTATACTACCCACGATCGGGTTCTCTGCCCGTTAGTGCGTTGTTATGTTGATCGAGTTTTATAAATTTAAAACTTGATAAAAATATATTTTAAAAGTAAATACGCTTCTAGTTTTTGGCGCCGCTGCCGGGGAGCTAATACTTTTAGTTTTAAAATGAGAACAAGAAGAAGCCAAGCAGGAATGGTTACTCCGTTTGCTAATCCAAAAAGGTAATTTCGAGCAAGAAGAGAGGTTTTGCCCGCACCTATTCATAACATCTATACTTTCTACGAATCTGAGTCAGAAACAGAAAATGTAGATACTGAAAGCCTAACCTTGGAACAATACCTAGCTCTCGATCAGAACAATACGAGAAGAAGATTCACATGTCCCGATGACTCAACATTTAAATGTAAAGGACAACTTCTAAGGGAATTGCGTAATATTTCCTTCCCGGGAGGTCCAACCGATAATGTTGTTGAACACATCAGTAATGTGCTTGAGATCGCTAACATATTCAATGCCCATGAGTCTACTCTTGTACAAGTATTTCCTCTAACTCTGTAAGGAATCGCTAAAAAATGGTTTGAAATAACTTTGACCAAATGTACAAAGAGCTGGAGTGATCTCAAACAAAACTTCATCAAGAGATTCTGCCCTCTTGTAATGATATTCAAGCAGTTGAGTGAATCTGAAATTTTAAGCAAGAAGATGGAGAATCCCATTTCGATACGTGGAAAAGATATAACGACCTACTTTTCAAGTGTCCCTTTCACGATCTCAATGACCACAAAAAGGTAAACACCTTCTACAATGGATTAAATATCCAAACTCGACGAACTGTCGATGCAAACAGTTTCATTCCTGGGTTGACGGCTTCAGACGCATTAAAGTCAATCCAAAAGCTTGTTAAACATTCACATAAATGGCATTACGAGGAAAATCACATAACCACCCCTGACCTATTACATATTATCACCGAAAAGCTAAAACTTTTAAACCACGAAGTGGAGGAGCTAACAGTTGATTTTCGCAAATTAAATACGGATGATGTCAGAAAAAGTTACTATGCTGAGGTAAGAAGCATAAAATCTAGAAAAATTAAATACGATAAGACCTACACTGAATCTAGAAATCGTCTAACTAACCTCAAAGACAAATTCGAGCAATGTCTGAAGGAATATAGCGAAAGATAAGCAATCCAAAATGAATGGATAAAGAAAATCATGATAAGTATTGATCTAACTTTAAAGAATCATGATTCATCTATAAAAAGGCTAGTTCAAAAAGTAAATCACCTCGCTAGGTCAATCTCCACACACTACCCTAAGCACACTCTGACGCCTAAAATAGAGACATTTAATGAAAAAGTAAAATGGCGCATCTTTAAGGAAAACAAGGAACCAACTACAACTCATGGTAAACCAAAACAATAACTACAAAAAGTAGTTTCTCATGAAAAATAAGAATCACCCACACACTACTCCGTTACCCATCAAAATAGACTTCCTCTAAAAGAAACTGATCCAGGAAGTTTCATTCTTCCTTGTATTATCAGAAACTACTCCATGAGTAATGTTTTAGCTGATCTAGGGCCAAGTATCAGCATTGTGCCCTATTCCTTATTCAAAAGATTAAGACTTTGGAGCTTGAAACCAATTAAAATGACTATCGAAATGGCTGATAGATCCATGCAGTCTCCAAAAGGGATAAAAGAAAATTTTCTAGCAAAAATTAGTAACTTTGTTTTTCCCGTTGATTTCATCATTCTCGACATCATAGAAGATGAAAATGTCCTGATTTTCCTAGGCAGACCCATGTTAGCATCTGCTCATGCAAAGATTGATGTCTACGGTAAGAAGATCTCCTTAGGAGTTGGAAATGATAAAATAGTTTTTAATATCAATAAGAAAGAATCTCTTGCCGTTATTTCTCCTATTTGCGTTATAAACGAAGTAGATAAAACACAAGAATTAGTCAAGAATGATGAAAAGGTAAGGGACTTTGAAAATTACTTATCACCAGAATACAGAAGCCAAGATATAATCTCACTCACCATCAGAATTAGTGGAAGATAAGAAAGAGTTTAGTATGACGCTATGTGATCCTGATAAAAGAATGAGCATAGGACTAGAAGAATTTGTTGATATAAACGACATGTGGGATGACCTAGATCCAGGGATTCTGTGTAATGAAAAAGCTATAACTGAATTTTTAAAAAGCAGTGAAAAATCCATTTACACAGCCTTGATAATTTGTAACTTTCTTACAAAAAAGGGTTTGTTAGTTTTGTACATAATAAGAAACACTAAATAAATGAGATCCGGAGGTCAGGGAGGATTAAACAAGAACTTAGCCATATTATTTAGAGAGAGAAACAAAAAGATGTGTATGTGTTTTAGAGAGAGAAAGATCACACACACACACCTAATAAGAAAATAAAATAATGAATCCTTACCCCTCCATGGAAGTATGGAGAGGGTATTTATAGGTCAAGACAAGGGAAACTATTCTAACTTAACAATTCTAGTCCCTGCATGTCTTGCCTAATCATAACTAGTGTAATTCCGTATTAGTCAACATATTTTAAGGCTAACAATCTTCCCCTAATATGTGGACATACGGAATTACTTACAATGTTCCTATCAAGTATAATTACAATACAATAAGGACTTCCAAAGTGCTTCCAATGCTGAAGATGACATTTGTGACTTCCTGTCTTGATACTTGTACTCCAGATTGGATCTTCTGTGTCTTTACTTGTTCTAGAACCATTGTAGCATGCATGAGTTAGATTAACTTCTTCCTAATTCATGCAGCATGTCTTGAAAAGTTTCTTCATAGACTCCTTTTTAACGAAGTTTCTAAATCAGCTTCCCCCCAAACCAACATCCTTATCTTGAGCAGATTCTCAAACTTTGATGTAGCTAGAAAAAACTTCTATTTGACATTTACCTGCACAGCGAAATTTTGTAGAAGTAGAAAACCACATCAAATACTACTTCTACTTGTCATTAGGTCTTGGTGGATATTTGTTTGGGGGTACATGCAAGGAATCAACAACAATTCTTCTCACATATGCAGAATACTTTACAAACCATACTAAGTAAAGTAGTATACACTACTTCCCCCTGGAAGTTAACATAGTAACATCAATGTCAACTAAGTCCCGGATGTACATGTTTTCCCCCCATGATGGTTTTGAACTCTCAGAAGCATCATTGACATGTACGCACATATACTCGAAAAGTACTTATCTTAAGCATCAATCTTGAAAAGTTATGAAAGACATTAAAGAACTTTGAAGGATTTTGCTTAGACTGTGAAGTACCATTGACGTTCTGTAGCTTCAATTATCCCGTGAGAATTGCTTATTACATCTCAACCTTTAAACTTTCTGGCTAACTTACCAACCTCGTATTCTGTCAGCTATTGTTGTGACCACTTGGTAAAGTAAACTCGATATACCAAACTTGAAACTGAAGTAGAATCCCCCAAATTTGTTACTTAATCTTGCACTGTTGTTGATTGAAGAACGGTGCAAGATTAAATCTATAAGTACTCTATACTCAATTAGAAAAGTATAAGAAGTACACCACCTTTTGAAATTATCCACATTAACATCTACGTGTGACACTGAGTACTACAATGTAACTCCTTTAAGTGATAGCTATAACCCGTGAGCACTATAATATAACTCCTTACATCAGGAAATAACTAGATAATCCAAGTCTTAATCATAGTTGTGTACGTTCAAGCAAGTCATCAATCGATAGATTGGGTTTGAAGAAAAGGGGTAGAAAATAAAAGGAAGTCTCGATGATGAAATAAGTAGACACCTTTGTGAAACCCAACTTCAATCACTAATAAGGGATACCAAATCAATTCCGTGATCACTTGTCATCTTAATCTGAATCTTTAGCCGTTTTGACGTTTTAGTGAATCTTATTCGGATCGTTTTTAGTGTTATGTATCGTGTTTGTTGTGTTGTTTGAAATCAATTAACGTTTATGGGATTTTACTAAATCAAGAAAAAATCATGAATAAAAAATTATTGTTGGTGAAATCGTTGTTGAAATTGAAGTACGTGAGCTTTTGTAACGATTAATGAGCTTAAAAAGACTAATGGTGAGCACACGTTGAACTTTAGGTGGCTAACGGTTGAAATATAACTTGTAAGGACTAACGGTGAAAAGCTATTTCAACAAAGAGGGTTGTTAATCAAAGAAAGGATCAACTTTGAAATTATTAAAGGTTCAGGGGCTGCATGTGTCAAAGTGCAAAAAAGTTTCATTAATAAAAAAAACCCTCCATTTTTTACTTTCTTCCCGTTTGAAATGTATAAAATGCAACGTGTGTAAATCTTGTCTCGCGGAATGCTACGGTTGTTGTCGGTGAAAAGCAAATATACCACGTTGATCGAAAACGAATCACGATCACATCGGTATAAGTTATAAGTCTCGTAGATAACTGACAATCAAAACCGAAAAACCCGAAATGGCTTAAAAACGTGTGTATTTAAAACTGATGCGAGTTCGGTTCTTGCTAGATCGGTTGCCACCCTAAATAGCTAGTTCGGTTCCTGTTGAATTTTGTTAGATCGGGTCCTTTAGGTGAATAACTAGTTTGGGTTCTTAAGAGTTTGACTAGATCGGTTCCTTAAGGAATACGACTAGATCGGTTCCTATAAGAAAATTACTAGATCGGTTCCTTATAGGAACTTGACTAGTTCGGATCTTTAACTTAGTTCGGCAAACTAGTTCGGTGCATTAGTTCGGTTCTCAAAGAGTGAACTAGATCGGTTGTTGCTAGACCGTCCTTGCGTCTTCTTCTTTTGTTTTTATGCCAAACCCCAACAACAACCAACGTCCTTGTAGCGAGAATGATGGATCTTTGTTTCTTTGTTTCAACCGGTGAGGACCACAAGGCAAAAAAAACTAAAAAGGCTCAAATAAGCTATTTTCTACCACAATAAACTTCAAAAATAAGCTCTTTAAAACCACAAATAAGCTTATAATAATCTGACTCACGAATGCTCAAATAAGCTCAAAATTAAGCTTTACTAATATAAGCCAAGAACGCACCCCTTTTATGTTAAACCAAAAACGCACGTCTCTTATGTTAAACCAAAAACGTACCTGATTGTGTTACTAATATAGGCCCAAACAATAAGAAGCATTATGCCTAAAGAAGCCAAAAATAAGATAAGCCTTTATGTTGAGATTACACAAAAAAACGAATGAAAAAAAAGGTAGCTTAAATTTAGGAACCAAAAAAAATAAGCCGAGTGAATAAGCTCGAATCGAACACAACGAAACACTAAAGCAACCACCAACACAACACACATGAATACAATACACCCCTGGTTAGCTCTTGATACTAATTGTATGTAATAAGAAACACTAGCTAACCTCGATCCGGAGGTCGGAGAGGATTAAACAAGAACTTAGCCATTTTATTTAGAGAGAGAAAAAGGAAAGATGTGTATGTGTTTTAGAGAGAGAAAGAACACACACACACACCTAATGAGAAAATACAATAATGAATCCTCACCTTTCCATGGAAGTATGGATGGGGTATTTATAGGTCAAGACAAGGGACACTATACTAACTTAACAACTCTAGTCCCTGCGAGTCTTGCCTAATGATAACTAATGTAATTCTGGATTACAACATATTTTAAGGCTAACAATCTTCCCCCAATATGTGGACATACGGAATTACATACAATGTTCCTATCAAGTATAAATACAACACAAATAAAGTCTTCCAAAGCGCTTCTAATGCTGAAGATGACATTTGTGACTTCCTGTCTTGATACTTGTACTCCAGCTTGGATCTTTTGTGTCTTTACTTATTTTGGAACCATTGTAGTATGCATGAGTTGGATTAACTTCCCCCCAATTCATGCAGCATGTCTTGAAAAGATTTCTTTATAGACTCCTTTTTGGCAAAGTTTCTGAATCAGCTTCCCCCCAAACCAACATCCCTATTTTGAGCAGATTCTAAAACTTTGATGTAGCTAGAAAAAACTTCTATTTGACATTTACGTGCACAGTGGAATTTTATAAAAGTAGAAACCACATCAAATACTACTGCTACTTGTCATTAGGTCTTGGTGAATATTCTTTTGGGGGTACATGCAAGGAATCAGCAACAATTCTTCTCACGTATGCAGAATACTTCATAAACCATACTTAGTAAAGTAGTCTACACTACTTCCCCCTGGAAGTTGACATGGTAACATCAAAGTCAACTAAGTCCCGGAGGTACACATTTTCCCCCATGATGTTTGCGAACTCTCAGAAGCATCATTTCCGTGTACGTCCATATACTCGAGAAGTTCTTGTCATAAGCAACAGTCTTGAAATGTTATGAAAGAAATTGAAGAACTTTGAAGGATTTTGCTTAGACTGTGAAGTACCATTGTCGTGGAATAGCACAATAATATCCTGTGAGAATTGTTGATTACATCTCAACCTTTAAACTCTCTGGCTAACTTACCAACCTCGTATTCTGTCGGCTATTGTTGTGACCACTTGGTGAAGTAAACCCGATATACCAAACTTGAAAATGAAGTAGAATCCCCCAAATTTGTTACTTAATCTTGCACTGTTGTTGATTGAAGAACGGTGCAAGATTAAATCTATAAGTACTCTATACTCAACCAGAAAAGTATAAGAAGTACAACACCTCTTGAAATTATCCACATCGACATCTGCGTGTGACACTGAGTACTACAATGTAACTCCTTTAAGTGATAGTTATCCAGGTCTTCAACCAACCACCCCGACTGCTGGAAACTAGATAATTCAAGTCTCAATCATAAGCTGTATACGTTCAAGCAAGTCATCAATCGATAGATTGGGTTTGAAGAAAAGGGGTAGAAAGTAGAAGGAAGTCTCAATGATGAAATAAGTAGATGCCTTCGTGAAACCCACTTCAATCTCAAATAAGGGATACCAAATCAACTTCGTGATCACTTATTATCGTAATCCGAATATTTAGCCATTTGACGTTTTAGTGAATCTTATTCGGATCGTTTTTAGTGTTATGTATCGTGTTTGTTATGTTGTTGAAATCAATTAACGTTCACGGGATTTTACAAGTCTATGATTTAAACCGTAAAAAGAATCAAATTTAATGGGATTTTACAAGTCTATTATTGTACAATTGGTATCAAGAGCTAATCGGGGGTGTATTGTATTCGTGCATGTTGCGTTTGTGGTTTTGTTGTTGTGAGCGTATTTGAGCTTATTGGTTCGGTTTAAAGTGCTCATTTTCTCCCTTCTTTTCTTTTCATGCTTATTTACATGTATCACAAAGTTTTTGTTTAACAAAATTCACAAGTTGTGTATCAAATCTATTTGGGCTTACTGTTCAATTTTACTTGTGTGGGCTGTTTTTTTCATTATATGTCACACGTTAAGTGTCAAACAGTAGGGTGCGTTTGACTTGAATTCATTATATTTGTGTTGTTTGAGATAAAAACGTGTGAGTATTTAAGCTTATTTACAAGGGTTTTTTTGTAGTAGCTTATTTTGGTTTTTCTTTCAAGCTTATTTTTGTTCTCTTAGTTCATTGCTTAGTGTGGTGGAAGAGCTTATTCTAGCTTGAGTTGGCTTATATTTGTGGTCCAAAGTTTGAAACAAGAAAGGAGTGTACGTCTGGGTTTTTGTTGTTTCGGTTGAAGACAAAAGAAAGGTACAAGGACCACAAGGACGATAGCAACAACCGATCTAGCAACAACCGATCTAACAAGAACTAAACTAGTCAAGTTCCTATAAGGAACCGATCTAGTCATTTTTCTTATAAGAACCGATCTAGTAGTTTCTGTTAAGGGGAACCGAACTAACTGAAGACCCGATCTAGTCAAGTTCCTTTAGGAACCGAACGAGTTCAAGTCTTCATCAACCGATCTAACCAATTTCTTAAGTACCGATCTAGCAAAGCCATAGCATAACCGATCTAGTGCCTAAGCATTTGGGAACCGGTCTACCATCAAACACGGACAAAATCTACACGTGTTAAGTAAATTTTGGTTTTTCGGTATCGTGTGTCAGTGCTCTATGAGACATTTAACTTATACAATCGTGATCGTGACATCTTTTCGATCAACTTGGTATATTCATAATTCACCGACGATAACCGTATGATCCTGCGAGCTCAAATTTATAAACGGATATATTTCTACAAATTTCAAAACGAGAACTTTTACACATGCACCCCTCATCTCCAACATCATTTTCAAAGTTAGTCCTTCATTGTTAATTAACCCTTCCAAGTCAACCAGTTTTGCATCGTTTGTCCTCGTAAGCTCATTAATCGTTACAAAGCTCACGTACTTCATGTTCAACAACGATTTCACCAACAACAATTTTTTATTCATGGTTTTT
>BQNB010204816.1:0-10662 GCA_026074375.1 Tanacetum coccineum | reverse complement strand
TAGTTGAGTAAGCGGCTTTCGGCTTTGCCTTTGATTATTACATAGGCGTATTATCTATATTATTATGAAGTGGACCCGCTTATTGTGTACAAAAAATATTTATGAACCGTTGCAAAAAAATGTATAATAATGTGTTATCTAGCTTTTAATTAGATGCATATACATATATTAGATGCAATTCATGATTTCTCTTGTTTTTTGTTCCTCTACATGTGTCAAAATCATGAAAATCCATTTGCACCATCTACACATCAAATTAACTTTCGAAACTCAACATGATGCATCTAAATGAATAGAAATGCATCTAATGCAAGTCGTTGCATCTCAAATGTGTGGTTTTAGTCACTTCTCACCACTTCTTATTTTAATTTACTTCTCACTGGATCCTTACTCTATACATATATAGGCTCCGATTCCATTGAGAAGGTTTTTATTTTGAGAAGATTGAGAAATCTACGTTTGAGCAAATTGATTCATATTTTTTGATTTGATTCACAAGTAAACATCATTTAATAATGAATCAAATAAATAAATCACAAATCTGATTCACAAATCATTGTTAAAATCGAGTTATGGTAATGATTCCTTAAATTTGTATAGAAGATTCAGAATTGTACTTATATCGCAAAATCGAGAGTTTTTTTAACATTGATTCGAATTTTTTTACACATTTTGGATTATAATCACATTAAAATGAGTTTTACGCTTGAAAAACTTGAATCAAAGTTAAAATTCTATCATTTTTGAAAACTTTCTCAATCTTCTCAAAATAAAAATCTTCTCAATCGATCCGGATTATATATATAGAATCCTGATTGATTGAGAAGATTTTTATTTTGAGAAAATTGAGAAGGTTTTTCAAAAATGATAGATTTTTAACTTTGATTCAGGTTTTTCAAGCGTAAAATGCATTTTAATGTGATTATAATTCAAAATGTGAAAAAAAAATTCGAATCAATGTTAAAAAATCTCTTTAAAGTGAAAAAAACACACACACATCCCACATATCAAGGTGAAAACACAGACAATCCTTTAACCTTCATCATCGCCTCCAATCATAATAACCAACTACCATCTTAAATTAGAATCATTCAACCACCCTAAATTATTCAACCACCGCTGATAACCGTCATTCAATTACTGCGATCATCGCCGATCATAATAACTAACATAATCACTGCAATCGCAACAGGAGGCATTGACATCAACAATGGAATGAATGATACTACTGTTATCCCGCTTCCAGGTCTAAACCTAAAACAATGGGAAACGCTACTCCGAATGTTAAAGAACCAATCAGGTTCTATCGTAAAAATAAATGGTAAGTATTTTTGGATTATTGATTCAGGTGCATCACACCATATGACAGGTATATTAGAAGACCTCTCCAACTTAAAGGAGATAGTCCAATGGCCTGTTGAGCTACCTGATGGTAATATAGCTATGGCTAAAAAAGAAGGAGATGTTCGTTTCGATAATGGTTTTGTTTTAAGAAATGTTTTATATGTACCTGGGTTAACTTGCAATTTGCTTTCTGTCCCACAACTCTTAGATGAAGAAAGTTGTATAGTTCAGTTTGCACCGAACATATGTGTTATACAGAATCTCACTTCAAGGACGGTGATTGGTGCGGGTGAATGAAGGGATGGTAGACTATTTTACTTTAGAGAGATGTCGCCGACTAGAGCTTTCAAGACAACAACAACCCTTCCTTTTGATCTTTGGCACAAACGGTTAGGTCATCCCTCGTTAGAAGTTTTAAAGCTTCTTCCTCGGGTAAACCTAAATAAAAATGATAAAGAATTAAGTCAAAGTTGTGATGCGTGTCATCGTGCAAAACAATCTCGTGAAAATTTCCGGTTAGTGATAATAAAGTAGCGTCTATATTTGAGCTTATTCATTGTGATTTGCGAGGACCATATAAAACAACCTCGTCTTGTGGTGCATCGTATTTCTTAACAATTGTTGATGATTTTTCTCACTCTATTTAGGTGTATTTGCTTGTACACAAGTCTGATGTTTTCAAAAGAATGAAGATGTTTTTAGCCATGGTTTAAAGATAATTTAACAAATATGTTAAAATTGTTCGAAGTGATAATGGAACCAAATTTACTTGTATGAAACAATTTTTTCTTGATGAAGGGATCATATTTCAAACATCATGTGTGGGTACACCTCAACAAAATGGTCGAGTTGAACGAAAACATCGACATATCTTAAATGTTGCTCGTGCACTAAGATTCCAAAGTTCTCTTCCTATTGATTTATGGGGCGAGTGTATTTTGACTGCTGCCTATCTTATTAACCGTACTCCTTCCCCATCTTAAAAGGGAAAACTCCATACACAGTTCTTCACAATGTGGAACCACCATATAATCACTTGCGTACTTTCGGTTGTTTGTGTTACGTACATACAAAAACAGGGGACAAGTTTGCAAGTCGTAGTCGAAAATGTGTTTTTGTCGGGTATCCATATGGGCAAAAAGGTTAGAGGTTATTCGACTTAGAAAAGTTGGAATTTTTTGTGTCAATGATAATTAATATAATGACACTGGGCTACATGAAGAGCCCCCTTCCAAGAAAGGGGGTAATGAACTCGTGAATGAGGAAACCACGGTTCATGATAATCAAACAGTGAGAGATGACGACACATTATCATCACCACAATCACTAAATGTTGAGGAACAAATTCAAGAAGAAAATTTAGGGAGAGAGCATCGTAAGAAAGAAACATCAGTTTGTCTCAGCTCTACACCACAATCATTATGTAAACTGTGATAAATTTTCATCTTGTCATCGAACTTTTCTTGAGGCTATTGAAAAAGAACGAGAACCTGTAACATATTATGAAGCAATGAAAGATACGCGTTGGAGATCTGCGATGGATAGTGAACTCGAGGCATTGGAACAAAACAAGACTTGGACGATTGAGAAACTTCCACCACACAAGAAAGCTCTTGGGTGCAAGTGGGTGTATAAAATAAAGTACAAATCAGATGGGACTATTGAAAGATTCAAAGCCCGACTCGTAATTCTTGGTAATCATTAAGTGGCTGGAGTCGATTATAGTGAAACATTCGCGCCGGTTGTGAAAATGGTAATTGTTCGAGTTTTCTTAGCAATTGCGGCAGCTAAGCAATGGGAACTTCATCAGATGGACGTGCATAATGCGTTCTTACATGGAGATCTTGAAGAAGAAGTATTTATGAAATTACCACCTGGTCTGCATCTGGGGAAGCATGCAAAGTTCGTAAGTCATTGTATGGACTTCGACAAGCCCCGCGTTGTTGGTTTTCAAAGTTGTCATCGGCACTTAAAAATATGGCTTTGTTCAATCATACTCGGATTATTTTCTTTTTACTCTACAACAAAACAGGTTCAATTAACGTCTCATGTAATGTGGATGACATGCTTGTATCTAGAAATGATCCATGAAAAGCTATCACACAATCAAAACTTATCTAAGAAATTGTTTTCACATGAAGATGTTAGGCAATCTAAAATACTTTCTTGGTATTGAAGTCGCTTGTGCAAAAGAGGAGATATTTTTATGTCAGCGAAAATATGCTTTTGACATAATTTCTGAAGTTGGGCTACTTGGGGCTAAACAAACAAAGATCCCAATGGGGGCAAAATCATCACTTGGGATTGGCTCAAGGACGTTTATTTGAAGATCTCGGACAATATCGAAGGTTAGTGGGTCGTCTCATATATTTATGCTTTACAAGACCAGATCTTGCATATAGTGTGCACATCCTCTCATAATTTATGCAAAGTCCTCAAATCGAGCATTGGGAGGCGGCAATAAGGGTTGTTCGATATTTAAAAGAGAGCCCAGGACAAGGTATAATTTTAAAAAAATAAATGTGACCTACAACTACGCGGGTGGTGTGACGCTGATTGGGCAGGTTGTCCTTTGACAAGGCGATCGCAAACAGGATGGATTGTTATCCTAGAGATCACCAATTCATGTAAAACAAAGAAACAACATACTGTTTTTTCCCGCTCTCCCTGAGGCTGAATATCGGTCGATGGCTTTAACAACTGGTGAATTAAAATGGTTAAAAGGACTTTTAAAGAGTTTTGGTATACATCATTCGCAACCGATGTTACTTTATTGTGACAGTCAAGCCGCGTTGCATATTTCTCGCAATCCAGTTTTTCATGAACGGACAAAACATATTGAGGTGGACTGCCATTACATTCGTGATGAACTATGTATTCTGGAAACTTGATACAGTAACATTACATACAAAAGAACAAGTTCAGAGTTTTTCACTTACTCTTAGAAAAGCTCAATTGATTATCTACTTTGCAAGTTGGTGATCAAGATATCACCTTCCAAAATGAGGGGGGGGTGGGGGGTATTAAGTGAAGATATATCAAATCTCATAATATGGGATTTGATATTAAGTGAAGATATATCAAATATCATAATATGGGATTTGATATTAGTCTATTATTTAGTTATTAAGTGAAGATATATCAAATCTCATAATATGAGATTTAGTATTTGTCTATTATTTAGTTACATTATTTATCAAAATTCTAGAATTAAGTGGCTTAGTGTCTAAGCTAAACTTCTTGTATAAATACCCCTTTTTGGATGATCAATGATAGACAGAAAATAAGAAAATAAGAGATTTATCAAGTAGTCTTGATAGTACTTACGGTTATGCTTTCTTAATTATATATTTAATTTTCACTCGACAAAGGTATAGGTGAACGACTTCAATAAGTACATTTACAACTTTCAAGTATTATATGAAGTGTGAACAATCTCGTCACATGTGAAAATATACGTCTTGTAGCTTATTAAGATGTTTGAACAACCTCTTCACATGTGAAAATATACGTCTTGTAGCTTTTTAAGAGGTGCGAACAACTTCCTCACATGTGAAAATATACGTCTTGTAGCCTTTTAAGATGTGTGAACAACTTATTCACATGTGAAAATATACGTCTCGTAGCTTTGTAAGAAGGTGATAGGAAACTTGGTCAATGTGCAGAAAATAAGTCTTGTACTTTTTAAGATGTGTGTACCATTAAGAAATAACGATATGACAATGAAGACACAGAAAACTCCAAGACGATCACTGATTATATGTATACCTAGAATCCCCCCAGATGGGAAGTCCTATTTGTTCTGGATCACTTGATAACGCTAACTGATCACACTGTTTTAGACATGTAGAATCTCAATGGTTTAGCTATGGCGTAGATATGTTTTTATAATGTACACTATTCTTACATCTAATATATAAAATCTGAGAGTACATGCAGTTTAAGATGTATGCATTAAGGATCGACTTTGGGTTACTTGTAACCTGTTTGATCCATTTAACATGTTCCCCCTTCAGCTTCTTACTCTCATGTTCATGGGAACAAATAGCGGTTCCATTTTTTATGGGCTATTAAGGATTTAATGATTTCCTCCGGTGTTGTTCCAAAATAAATGATCATTTTATATTTTGTAAAGGCTCCATTAATTTAGAAGAAGTTTGTAGAAATAAGAAAAAGAGTCATATTATTTTGGACCAAATGGCTTGCAGGTTAGTGGAGTTGCTTTTTTGATTAGAATCAATCGCCTTCAACTTTAGAAGACTAATCTGATAACGGAGTCTGTAGATTTGGTTCTGGTCAGGTACGCGCTTTTATATTAGTTTCAAATAGTACACCTAGTGAGAATTCGTTAAATCACATTACTTCAGGCTAGGAAATAAGTGCCACCAAAACTAACTTAGAAACAATTTTGACATATTTAAATATAAATGGGTCGATTTCGGCTTTCTTTTATCTTAGGCAATCTGATCAGCTCATAGTTTTTAGCCAACAAATAATATAGTATCTCTTAACGGCCATTAAAATTCAGACTAAAACCAATTGATGTTTAGATCTAACTTATAGAACTAATGCAAATTCGGCAGGATACACAACTATTGCTTTGGGACCTAGCAATATATGAACTTGTAGTGCCACTCCGTCATCCACCTGGCGGTTCACCTAAATACAGCAGGACCTAGTCATCCCACTAGAACAGTGAAATCCTGTGGGTACCCTCCAACCGGCTCCCAATACAAAGGACCTACCAAAGCTCGCCCCCTTGTAAGCTCACCTTGTCCATTCTAAACCTCTGTCATGACTAATCTCCTCTCATGAGTCCCAATCCCTTACCTCACCGCAAGCTAGGATGAACACTTAAAGATTTGGACAAGGGTTCTGAATGTGCCTTTTGTGCATCATTGTGTGTTGCATTTAGCTCTTCATATTAATTTATTATGTTAGCTGTTAATATTAGCCTTCTTGTAGTCGATAAGCAAGTGTTAAAATCCCAGAGATCGATTTGGAGCTGGCAGATGGCACATTAGGGGGGTCTATTTAAACCAAAACCCATCTAGACCCGTGACCCAACCTGATAATATATTACTTTCTTTATTAAAGGCTCAAGACAATCATGGATTGGAGTGAAACTTGAGATATGATTGGGTCCTTAGTTTAATTGCACATCCGAGATGCTTTTTATAGCTGACCCGTCTATTTTATGTAATGCTCTATGGTCGTATGACTTAGCATGGTGCTTGCATCCTATGCAGTTTGTAACAATCAATCAACTCCTTTTCAATTTTAAAGGGATAATAATAATTAACTAGGTTTTGTTTTGTAAATTTCCTTACTCTGTAATTGAATCAAAATAGTTAGTGTTACTCACCCTCTGGGTTTTAGGTGACAACTGTGGAGGGTTTGACAACCAAGATCAGTGAATGTGAGTTCATTTCTAGTCATTATCGTCACGGCTTTGAGTTTTATTTTTATCATTTAGTTAACTATAAAATTCAGGTGCTACATGACTTATTTTTATAACATCTTATGTCACAAGTTGGTATAAACTATTAGTATATATCTTACTCTTGATTGGGAATATGAGTGACTGTAAGTGAGTATGAACCTGCCATGTTTTCAAAAAAAAAACATTCAAGGTCGTTTTCAATTAATTAGCAACTTATAGTGGAATGGATTATGGAACAGTGGGAGAAGAACTTAATTGTTACATGTTTTAAAGAAAAATTAAACAAAAGCTTAATTGAACTTACCAAAACCTTGAATCTTGAAACACAAATTCACCAAACTTGTTCTTGATAATTTTTTTTTCTTTTTCTTGATGGATCGGCTGAACAAAGGGAGGGGGAGGAGAAAAGTGACGTAGGGTTTTTATTGGTTTTGTATTTATACTAATTAAGTCCTAATTATAGTCAAATTTGTTTCCCTTTTTATCCAAAACCGGCCGAACCCTATATATATATATATATATATATATATATATATATATATATAGGGGCGCGTTATATTGAGAACCCATTTTATGTGCAGAACTTTACAGAACTCTTCTAAGCCAATCACAATTTAGTAAATGTTAAAGATTTTTATTTAATTAAAAGGGTATAACAGTAAAATACAGTTTTTACTTTCTTTTTGAATTTTTTTTAATTAAAAACGTTTTTTATTAATTCTTAAAATTTAGGAATGAAAAAATAATACTTTTTTTCTTCTTTTACATTTTTTAGTCATTACACATGTTTTAAAAACAGTAGAAATTTAGTATTATTAATAGTAAAACACAATTTCATTTTTTTTGAATTTTTTAATTAAAAAATGTTTTTAAATTCATTTAATTTTTGAAATTAATTATTTTATTTTATATTTGTCTTTTAACATACATGTTTAAAAAAAAATGCATATATGTTTTTTTTTTTAATTTTAATTTTACATATATTTCTTGCGTACAATTGTGTAGTCATCACTTGTTCTACTAAAAAATGTTAATTGCACATATGTTTCTGATGTACATTCTTTAATCTTTTAAACTTATAACAAAAAACATAACCATGTACATGTAACCTTTAAATTTATAACAAACCAAATCATAAATAATATACACAAAATTCGATACAAAATGAAATACAATTCAAATATAAATGTATCTTGTTAAAAATATACACGTCGTTCAAAAACATGTGTACTCTTCCACGAATATACGTGCACGCTTCACTTTCTCATCAAATACCCTTTCAAAAACACATATGCACTCTTCTGTATGCGTAAAATAAGAAGTGATTTTATAATAAGATGGATAAGAAGAATTCTCAACCAATCATTTCTTTCAAGTATGGAGGTGTAGTTTTGTCTTAAATAATTTTTTTGAAGTTAACCAATTGCTAAAATAAAGGAAAATTTATTAATTTATCTTCTGTTATGCATTGATTACTGTTTAAAATATGTCGTCATATTCAAATATCTCTAATATGTCGTTTTCTTTTTCCAAAATTGTGAAACAAGTTTAGAAATTAGAACAATTATGTAACGTGTGGTATTGAATACACTACAACATTTACTATAATCCCCAGCGACAAATCCGGGGTATCCCGGGCGACTTGTCGCTGGGGATACCTTTCCCGGGCGACATGTCGCCCGGGATAAGTGGAACGGAATAGCTCGAATGGGATTCCTTCCCGGGCGACATTCCCGGGCGACATCGCCGGGCCCACACAGTTTCAGTCAAACAATTAAGTGCCACGGTGGAAGGTATTCCCGGGCGGTCGCCCGGGATACAAAAATTAATTAATTAAGTCGCCCGAGAAAGTGTTAAAATAAGTTTATTAAATAAATTAATTATGTGAATCCCGGGCGACATGTCGCCCGGGAAACATTTAAATATATATTTTTCTTAATATTTCCCGGGCGACATGTCGCCCGGGAATATTTTTTGAAAACCACGTTTTTATTCACATTAACTAAGAAAACACAAGGTGGTGTTTTACTTTCAAAAGACCAGCAATTGTTTTCATCTTGTTTAAAAAGATGTCAAGTTGACCCTACGTATGGTGAAAATAAAATCTTTATAAAAGATTATTTATTAGACAAAATGGAAACAAAAATCAAATCTTTATAAAATAAATTAAAATAGAAAGCATAGTAAACAAATCAAACCTTCGATGATGATCACTGGACCAACGACTTATGGTGGTTGTGAAAAACCATTTACTTTCAATCTTTGTATAAGACACGAAATTTATGAATACCCGATTCTCCATAGCGATTCGCGATCATGACAGTTGTTGTGTTGGTGTCGTATGAAACTCAAAGAGAAAGTGGCTAGGGTTTTTTTAGGAGAGAACTAATTTTGTTCCGGATCTGATTAAAGTGAGGAGTGATGTAGGACAGTTATTTGGAAAACTTAAGCAAAATTCCATTAATACCCTTTTAGCCATTTACTTAATTTCAAAATAACACCTCATCTTTTGTGTAATTGAGATTTTGACACTTTTAATCTCAACCCTTTGATCAACCTATTCAATGACTCAGATTCATTTTAAGAGTTCTGTAAAGTTCTGCATCTAAAATGAGTTCTCAATATAACACTTCACTATATATATATATATATAAATATACCTAATTATATATATATATATATATATATTATAAATTTAAATATTATAATATTTAGATAATATATATACACTATATAATAGAGGAGATCATGACACATCATTACCACCTTATCGCTCAATCAATGATGACTCAACGATGACAAGACATGCAAATTCTAAAAACATTAAAAGATAAATTTAAACATTAATCATTATTCAATGATAATTTTTCAAACATAAATTTTAACATTAAAACATATTCAACAAATTTAAACATTAATCATTATCCAATGGCAATTTTTCAAACACTAATTTAAACATTAAAACATATCCAACGAAATTTACAAGATATCATTTTCAAAGATAAATTTAAACATTAAAACATATCTAATAGAAATCTCTGACTTTTTTCAAAGTATTAAAAGATATCCAATGGGAAAAAGATATCCAAGTGAAGCTTAAAACATATCCAAGAAAGTTTAAAAAAACTAAAGAGAATAACGAATACCTAAAAAAAAACTACGTACAAAAATATTACGAAAGTAGTCCGCCTGTTGGCGGTTAGAGGATATAGTATGGTCCAGATTCATTTTAAGAGTTCTGTAAAGTTCTGCATCTAAAATGAGTTCTCAATATAACACTTCACTATATATATATATATATACACTATATAATAGAGGAGACCATGACACATCATTACCACCTCATCGCCCAGTCAATGATGACTCATCGATGACATGACATGCAAATTTTAAAAACATTAAAACATAAATTTAAACATTAATCATTATCCAATGACAATTTTTTCAAACATAAATTTAAACATTAAAACATATCCAACAAATTTAAACATTAATCATTATCCAATGACAATTTTTCAAACATAAATTTAAACATTAAAACATATCCAACGAAATTTTACAATATATCATTTTCTAACATAAATTTAAACATTAAAACATATCCAAAAGAAATCTCTGACTTTTTTCAAAGTATTAAAAGATATCCAATGGGAAAAAGATATCCAAGTGAAGCTTAAAACATATCCAATGAAAGTTTAAAAAAACTAATAGAGATAACGTATTACGTAAAATAAAATTACGTACAAAATATTACGAAAGTAGTCCGCCTGTTGGGCGGGTTAGAGGATTAGTATGTATATATATATATATATATATATATATATATATATATATATATATATATATATATATATATATATATATATAAATAATAA
>BQNB010204813.1:0-10662 GCA_026074375.1 Tanacetum coccineum | reverse complement strand
GACACGCCTATACATCAACGAAACTTTCATTTATTATTTACTTTTAGAATTTTTTTTTCTTTGAATTGTATATATAACATGATTTTATCTTTTGTGTATAATGTTTTTGTTTTGAAATGTATACGATACATGTAAAATATTTATGTTTGCTATTTCATGCATTTGTGTAAATATTTGTCACCGGAACACATTATAGGTTTAAGCAATTGAACATTAAAAACATATATAAAATTACATTATTTGAAAGAAACACATATGCATTCTACATTTTCAAAACTATACATGCTGGAAAAAAATTATTAAAAAATTCTTTAAATTTAGGAACTAAAAAATGTTTTTTATTAAAAAATTAAAAAAAAAACAAAATGTAATTTTACCTATATACCCTTTTGAATTAAATAAAAAAGATAAATATTTAAAAAAAAAATTATTGGTTAATGTTGGTTCTCGCAGTTCTGTACATTTATTTGGTTCTGAAAAAAACGTCACCCTATATATATACATATACACTAAAGGTAATCACACAATCTTATGGTTTTCACTTATTTATATTTTCACCTTTAACTCACATATGGCTAATTTCATTGTAGCACCCTGAAAAGGACTTTCATTTGAAATACTCGGCCATGGAGATATGTAATTAATATGTAAAAGATCTTCACAGTTCTAAAGGCTATCCACTCAGACTTTTAGATGATCTAGAGGTGAAATTCATTTTTGTTTGATAAATTTATACGTCATCATAAAATTTCAGTTTCATTGACAGTAGATAAATGTTAACATAGGGGAACAATTGCTCAGAACCTCACAGAGAAAAGTGTTAGGGATTGGGATCATATGATGCAGCTTCTTTCTATATGTAAAGGTGAGATCATAATTAAGTATTTTGGCACTCGGTTCATAGCATTTCTTTAGCTTATAGTTAGTAATGCATCATTGCAGCTTATAGCTTATGTATTTTGTTAGATGAAAGAAGAATATGTGTTCGTGATAGAGTATTATCTTTAAAGGGGTTGATTCCAAAATTGATGAAAAATGTTTTAAATGTATAAATAAAGCCCTTTGATCATCAACAATGAGTTAAAAGGTCTTTACAATTGGTTAGTTAAGCTAATCTCTGAATTTAAACACAAATGGGTAGTTTTCTTTGAGGTATATACTCCTATTGTGAAGATGAACGCGTCTAATGACAGTTATATTGGTGTTAAAAGCTGGCGTTTGATCTTAAAACATATATGTAAGCTGGCGTTTGATCTTGAGACATATATGTAAATGCTTTGGCATGTCCTATTATTCTATACATAACATTGAATTATAAAAATAATCAGTGGCATTCTTATCACTTACTCTAATATGTTTTTCAGATATACGGGGCTTTGCGAATGTCTGTTAAATTGCACTTGATGTTCTATTCCAAGATGCTTATATATGGTGATGACGAGGGGGATCCAATTATTGCCACATCATTGGTTGAAGCCAACAATTTTTTGGTTCTCAAGGTAACTCCTTATATTTTCCTTAGCCGAAATATGTTAAGAGTCTTAGTTAAAATTCATTTGAAAAGTGGTTAAAAATAATTTAATGCATCAAGGAGGATCCGTGATACAATCAAATGCAAATCTTGGTGTTCATGGACAAGATTCTTTGAATTTGACTGGGGCATACAATGTTATAGAAGCTTTGCATGTGGTTTTATCAATATTTTGCTTTTTGCAAGGGACATGGCAAATCTCAGAAGCTCACCGTCAATATCTGAAAGCCGAGTATGACGATTATAGTGCAACAAATTCCAGCGGAGCTGTATTTTGTCGTTCAACAGTTTTACCCATATTTAACATATATCTATAACTTCAGTCAGTCTGTCTGATTGCCTTGATAAATTTATTAATGTTGATGGCAAAAGAGTAATTATGTGTTTCTAAGTAATCTCCAAAAGAGACAATCTTGAATTAAAACTTTGCTGGATAGGGAAATGCTACATTTGTAATTCTATTTACAAGTGTACCTCACTTCATCCCTTTGTGGTTTACAATTTCTATTTACTGATTAGAACCTTTTTTATCATAACAGGTTAAGGGTGAGGTGAAATGGACAAACTTGCAATGGAAGAAGTTGGTTTCGAGAAGTATGCCAGTGGTGAATTTGTGGTTTCCAATAATACCCCTCTGTAGTAAGCGTTAAAGGATAAAAGTTCACTAACCTCCATCTATCTCAGCAACCGGTCACTAATAGTAAGGATCATAAACATTGTTTCATCAGTAATTACTTTCAAAAGAGTTGTTAACTATACCAAACAAATACGGAGTATATATGCAGCCAATAGAGGTTCCAGTTATAACCCATTACTAATAAATGAGTTGATTTAGGCTATGCTTTATCTCAGATGGATTAATTGGGTTAAAGAAATTGGATGCATAATACCCCTCCTAAATCATTTTTTCACTGTTATCGGAAATCATCTTTGAAGTCCATACAGCAGCGTGGGAAGTTTAGTTTTCCTTTGCCTTTCTTTAAAAGTTTCCCTTATATTCTAAAAAACTTACCCATGATCCACGATCTTTACTGTTTTTTCACATGCTATACTCTTGCAAGTTTAGTTCTAATGAATTGTGTCAGCGACTTCAGTATCAACATGATTGGTGCTTTCGTAGGTCCCATGGTATGCCTTTGAATATGATTGACTACATGGTTTGTGAGCATAGCATTGATATAGAATCCAGATGCTTCAAGAAAGTGAAGGTTATGTCATAGCACAAAACCTCTTTACTGTATTATGATTGAATAAAGAAGTGCATTTATTTAGTTGATGAAAGTACATTATATATTATTTTAGCCATCAATGTTATTTTAGTTAATCGGTGGCCTTTTACCATCTTTCTAATATCGTGATTATCATGTAAAAGCTCATTGCCTTTTTCATTTATGTGTGGCATGGGAACCATTTATTGATGAAAGGTTGTCCCATATGATTGATCCAAAGTACCATGAGGAGTGGATTATATAAAATGCCCGAGTAAATATAACACCCCTATTTTGATACATATAGCAGCGGAAGCTAATCTGTGGTATTATTTTATAGTACAATAGTCATAATCATAGAAAACGAGTTTAAAGAGACGTTTTGAAAAAAGTTGTTATCATTCATTTATTCATCAGAGTTTTTACAAACAGAGGTCCCAAAATCTATAGGAAAACATAAAGTTGAATGATAACAGTTTAACCATCTTCAGTCCATGCCACTCCATACCATAGTTTGCTCAATTACTTGAGATTAACATGCTAAAAAGGTCAACACAAAGGTTGAGTGAAATTTATAGGTTTATGATAAATAGTGTGAATACAAGCTATCATAGATAGTGGGTTACATTGTTATACACCCAAAAATAATGATAATTGCAATGAGTACAATTATTATAGAAAACAGTATTAATAGTGTGTTATTGCGTTTAAGCTCATGGCACACAAACTGACTTGTGTATATATCAATAATGATATATATAATGATAATGGACTCCGGTGTAGGTAACTGCCATATACCTATGAGATTCATATATAGTGTGTTTGGTTACCTATCCGGCTAACACAAACGGGATTCGTCAATCCTAATAGGCATATCCACAATATTCGTGTTTACTCGTAAGTGATTAATGGTCCATGATAGTGGGGTCTTTTGGCATAAAGGAACTTATACAACATGTAGATCCCAATTCAATAGATCTTACTAACCTGTTTAAAGGTTGTAGTTAATATAAACAATTCCATACTAACCACAGGAGAAACAATGACTAAGAACACTATAAGTTATGAGGAATCTAACTTATAATGCTAAGAAGAACAACGAATATTAATAACTAAAACTTTTGTATTGATTGCTAACTATGAGATGTACCTCAGAATGTATATCCCTAATTATGCCATAAGAGTTCTTTTTATACTCCAAGGAAACCCTAATCTTGGTTTACAAAACACGTACAAGATAATGCATATCTTTTCCTAACATATCTCATGCATATCTTATAAACGGTACTAACTATTTTATACTAACAGTACTAACTATCTCGACCAGTACTAACATTTTGTACTGTTGGTACAAAATACAACCAATGGTACTGACTATCTAACTAACGGTACTAAGTCAGGAATGTATAATTCCCAACAATCCTCCCCTAAACATGATTGTTGAACTTGTTTAACTTCATGTTTCTTTGATTTCAATTCCTTTATCTTCATGGAGGATGTATCTAAACACTCTATCAAATCAATAACTTCATGTTTCTCATTAATACTCTTGATCCTTTCAGTATCATACTTGAATCTTTACTTTTAAATTCTTGTATCATTATCTTGATCTCTTAAGCATCTTTCAATTCTCGTCTTTTCATCTAATTTGCTTGTCTGCAACACAGCTACATTATCCCTGCAATAAATCTAAGTAAGTTGGCTTTGTAGTTTTTGGCAAACTACTAGCCATAAATGGATTTGTTATTCCTTTACCAGTAGCCATTTGCTCTGGGATAGTCAACTCTTTATTTCAAAACATGGTGAGTTGATTACCATACAGTTTTTGGTAAACTGTCAACCATCAACGAATTTGATTTGTCTTTATCAAAAACCGTTTGCTTTTGGACTAGCCAATGCTTCATTGCCATAACATGGTGCATTGATAAACCATATAGTTTTTAGCAAACTATCAGCTATCAACAGATTTGAGAAGTCTTTACCATAAGCCATTTGCTTATGGACTAGCCAGTTCTTATGCCTGTTAAGCATGGTGAACTGAATACCATTTGTTGTGTGGTAGTTAGCCAACACCTAAACCCTTCTCATTTCCATTTACAGCATCACTCTTCATTAAGCTGTTGCTTAATGAATTTTACCAAATGTAGAGCAGCAATACTTTCCTCTTCAACCTCCAATCCTAGATCAAGTATCCTTTGCAACAAATCCTTGGAGAGAGGATACCTTCTTTCAACTAACATATGGATGACTATCCCATCTTTAAGCTCTAGTATGTAAACTCTACAAGCTTCATACAATCTCCATCTGACAATCTCCTAATTTTGTTGATTATTCCAGAAATCACTTTGATCATTTTCTTCTGTTGAGGATTCCATCATTATCTTTAAATCTCCCCAAAGAATAAACTCAATTCCTTCTAGTGTGATTTCTGAGTACTGCTCCATCACCAAGTCATACAAGTGAAATAAATCTTGCCTATCAAATATATGTAGTACCTCTAGTAGATAGTTGAATGCCTTGAAGTTCCCATTGGCTCTGTAGATAACAAGATAGTCTCCATCTGGTGATGATACCTTGTTTAACCTAGCAATAACAGATTTAGTCTCCATAACTTCATTATCTATAGCCTGATTATTCAAAGAATCTATCCCATTGGCATCATCAAAAAGAAGATCACTTCTTATTGATGCTTCTAAGATAGTAACAGGCTTGCCAGCAACCTTAGCATTAATATATCTAACATGGTTGATTGTTTTGGATGTAGCAGTCATCCAAAACTGTTCAACAAATATAGTGGAGATTACTGGACTTACAGTGAGAGCATAGTGAATAGAGCTTCGCTTAAGAAAGTCAATAACTTCATGAAACTATGTATTCCCATCAGTCTTCTATAAGTAAGCGACCATGTTGTACTTAGGACAAAATTCGAGAGCAGCCATGGTAGTAGATTTAATGATCGTTCAAAAGTTTTGTTCTTTAAGTCTGAATGTTTCTTGTTTCCAACATGTTTCAAGTAAGTCATCATCTGATTCCTGAGCTGAGTTCTTGTAGGAGGACTACTTCTGATAGCAGCAACTCTTTATTCTGCAAGAAACCTTCTTTGAGCTGCAATTGTATCATGAAGGAAATTTTGCTCTCTCTTCCACAGTGAACTTCTCTCTCTCTCCTCCCATTCTTGAAGCCTTACATGGATTAAAAGTCTATCAGCTTATAATTCTTGCTTTAATTTTCTTCAAAAATCTTGTATAATGAGTAGGCATTTGTAGCTTTTTCTTTATGTCAATCTTTTTTTTCTTTTTCTGCTTCCCAATTCCTCTTGAATCTGTCTTGTAATCTCCTCATCATGGGCAAGCATCTTAAATTTCTTTTCAGTTTCATTGATGTCTTCTGATTCAGTGTCAGATTCATCCTCTTCAATCCTTTTCTTGCCTTTGTCTTTGGGATCAATCTTTGGAAGAGGCTTTAAAGTTAAGAGAGATCTTGTTGAAGTAGGCCTTGGTACTTTAATATTCTCTACATCTTTTAGTTTAACTCCTTTCTCTTTTTCTTTTGAAACTGCTTTGGCTTGGCTCATGTTAAGGAGAACCTAAGCAATGGTTTCATCATCTCCAAAGGTTGTAGGAGTAGGCGTTGAGGTTGTTAGAGTAGTTGTTTGAGCTGCTGTGGTGGTACATTCCTTTGGTTCATTATCATCTGGCTTAGCAGTACCTTCTTCAACCTTGTCGGTACTAAGTTTTGTACTGTCAGTACCTTCATTTCCCTTGTCACTACCTTGATCTGGCTTGACAGTACTTTGTTGTCTAGCAGTACCTTCTGAGCTTCCTTCTTTTTCTAAACTTCTCTTGTCTTGATCAAGTGTGTAATCATGGAGTGTCATCAATGTCATTTACAAATCATCCCATTCAGTGTATGTAGGTACTGATGGTTAGCTCCTTTGCGGAAAGATTGACACTTTCCTCACCTGTTTTGAACACACGTTCTCTCTTCTTCGATTTGTCCATACGCTTTTGCTATTTCTTGAGTTTAACAGCCTTTATCCAAGCTTTGTGATGACGAATATAAGGTATGGTTTGCTTCTTTAACCTCTTAACTTGATCCTTCAAATCCTTGATCTCTGCAGCTTGATCTGTGACCTGTGTACACAATGAAAGATTAGGATAATAACACTTTGGAATGTCAAGTCTTTTATTCCTGATAGAAATTTATCACTGGATGATTGACCTCCATGATTCCCACCAGAACCTTCTGGATTTAAATCAGGTGTAGGAATAGAAGGTTAAGGTCTAGGTGATGGGTCAGGCTGTGGCTCAACTTGGGCTTCACTTGTGTGAGAAGGAGAAGGTGTAGGTTGGGGTTCAGATGGTCTTTTCGAACCCTCACTTTCATCCTCTGTTGGTGGAACCAACATAGTGGGAAACAGAGGAGTCACTCTCCCAGAAAAGTGTTTACCCTTTTTAACCATAAAGGAGAAAACCTTAGAAGTCAGGGCACAGACACATTCTTTAGTTGTTTACCTAAAAAGATCGAGATGAATCTTGGATACATTACAAACTTTTTCTTGGCATCCAAGTGTCTTATCATTACATCAAAGATTAATTTTAAAAAGTTATATTTTTGAGTAGTGGCAAGACAAATCATCGCTGTTACAATATTAGTGGGAATTTGATCCCAAGAGGTACTTTTAGAACTTAATCAGTGATTCATAGTGTGAAATAAAAATCTCTACTGGGGTGAAAATAAGGTTTTATTAAATGGTTAAAACGTTATATCCACCTCTTAACTCCATTACTTCCACATAGAATCATATATAGCCTGATTATTCAAGTATTATTCACCATTGGCGTCATCAAAAAGATAGATCCACTTCTTATGGATGCCTTCTGAGTAGTATAAGGGCCTGCCAGCAACCCTTAGCATTGATATTTCTAAACAAGGTTTGATTTTTTAGATGTAGCAGTCATCAGAACTCGTTTCAACACAATGTAGTGGGGGATCTACTAGACTTACAGTGAGAGCGTAGTGAATAGCGATTGCTTAAGAAAGTCATTAACTCCAAGAAATATGTATTTCCCAGCAACTTCTCCATAAGTTTAGGACCATGGTTGGTACTTAGGACAAAATTTGAGAGCAGCCATGGTAGTAGATTTAATGATCGTCGGTGATGAAATATTAGGGTTTGTAAGTTGAGAGCGATTAAGAGATATTATGTGAGTAAAGTGTGGAATTGGATGGGTTTATATTGGTAACTAATAAGAGAAAAGAAACCGTTACAATTTACACTTTAGACCCTTGGCGGTATTTTTTCTAATGGATCTTTAACGGTACTAACTTTGCCCATCAGTACTAACATTACACTGTCGGTACTAACTTTTGTCAAACAAAGAATTAACAAGTTTGGCAATAAGAGGACATAAGTACCATCCAAAACTCTCTCCAATAACTCTTTAGAACCCTTGTAACTAGCTGAAAAGCATCACCATTGTCAAAATCCTTCTGCTTACTGATAATCTCATACAAACTGTACAACAAGTCTATTATCCTCCCCTTAATTAATGCAGCCTATGGATTGATCATTCCAATGGTAACAACCAAGAACATGAACCTGCTAACATCAAATGCCTTGGTTAAAAGATCAGCTACATTGTTATCAGTATGTATCTTGAGTACTTGAATCAACTTTTTCTCATAAGCGTCTCTTATGAAGTGGTGTCTTATTTCTATATGCTTGGTCTTGGAATAAAATACTGGGTTCTTGACAATGCAAATAGTGCTCTCATTGTCAATGTAAATCCTTGTGTTCATAAAATTAAACCCATAGTCAAGCATTTGGTTCTGTATCCACAAGACCTGTCCACAGCAATGTGCAACAGCCACATACTCAGCCTCTGTAGTAGAAGTAGCCACAATAGTCTGCTTCTTGCATTGCCATGAAATCAACCTATGACCAAGAAATTGACAACCTCCTATTGTGGATTTCCTGTCAAGGTTAGCACCACCATAATCACTGTCTGAATAGGCTACCAAGTCAAAAGATGATTCTTTAGGATACCAAAGGCCTAAAGTGGGTTTGCCTTTGAGATACCTAAAGATCCTTTTTACAGCATGAAGGTGTGAAGTTTTGGGAGTTACTTGGAACCTGCTACAAGCACATACAACAAACATAATGTCTGGTCTAGAAGCAGTTAAGTACATTAAAGATCCAATCATGGACTTATAAAGATGCACATCCACATCTGCTGCTTCCTCATCTTTAGTCAGTGGCTTATAAGTCTCAATGGGAGTACTAGCATGCTTTACACTTATAAAGTCAAATTTCTTCAGGATTTCTACAACATATTTATCCTAACTTATGAAGATACCATCTTCTTTCTGTTTGACTTGTAGTCCAAGAAAGAAGGTGAGTTCTCCCATGGAACTTATTTGAAACCTGTTCTTCATTAATGCCTCAAACTCATCACACCAAGACTTCTTTGTTGAACCAAAAATAATATCATCCACATATACTTGTACTAGCATGATATCCTTCTTGTCCTTCTTTATAAAGAGAGTCTTGTTAATGGTTCCTCTTTTGTATTCACTTTGTTCCAAAAAAGTAGATAAGGTAGCATACCAAGCTCTAGGAGCTTGATGTAGACCATATAAAGCCTTGACAACTTTGTAGACCTTGTTGGGATGCTGAGGATCTACAAAACCTGGAGGTTGAGACACATAAACTTCCTCATCAATAGTGCCATACAGAAAAGTACTCTTTACATCCATTTGGTAGACTACGAATCCCATATAGGAAGCAAAGGCTAAAAAGATCCTGATGGCTTCAATCCTGGCCACAAGAGCAAAAACCTCTTCATAGTCTATTCCTTCTTCCTGTCTATATCCCAAGGCAACTAGTCTTGCCTTATTTCTTACTACTACACCTCTTTCATCATTTTTGTTCCTGTAGACCCATTTAGTTCCAATTGCCCTCTTCCCTTTAGGAAAATCTACAAGAATCCATACTTTTTGAAGCTTAAACTACACTAGTTCTTCTTGCATAGCATCAACCTAGCTTTCATCTTAAAGAGCTTCAGTTATCTTCTTGGGTTCAACTTGAGATAAGAACAAGCAAATAAGCAGTGCTAGAAGTCTTTATGATTAGTTCTTCGTTGCTTATGAATATAACTTACAAGAGCATGTGCTCTAGAACTTTTGTTCAGTTTGAACTACAGATGTTAGATCTCCAAGAATCTAAGTTTTAGGATGAATGGTGTGTATCCTAGATGTAGGAATAGAACTAACATTCACAATGTTTTCTAAATTGGTAAAGTCAGCCTCTGCACCCTCATCATCATAGGATGAATTTATAAAAACCCATTCACTTGGATTTTTATAAATGTTTTCAAGAGTAGGTATTTGTGAGTCATCATAGTCAGCAGATGGTCTACCAGTACTAAAAGCACTGGCAGTACTAACTAGTGTACTAGCAGTACTAACTGAGTTAGTACTGGTAGCTTTATCAGACCCTGCTTTCTGAAGTAAGTCCTTAGTACTTTTGTCAAGCTACTTTCTAAGGACTTTAGCTGTATCATCAGCCTCTTTTTCTTATCTTTTGAGCCTTTCAAGATCCTCTAGAAAGGCTTGTTCTTCCATATCCACTGGCTTCTGTTTGGACTTTAGAGCATCATCCTCATGAGACTTTTTGTCTCAATTCTTGACTTTTGAGCTCTTGATAGTCAAAGAATAAGAATACCATGATGGTAGTACACAATATTCTTGAGCAGACTCATCCTCCAATTTTGAATTTCCTACAGTAGTACTATCTTGTGTACCTGCACTAGTATTGGCTTCTTGTGGACTTGCATTTTTGTCAGCTTGATTTTCTAATCTAATAGGCTGATAGTTCATAGAATCTGTCAAATAATCAAGATCAAACAGCCAAGTAGGTCC
>BQNB010204809.1:0-10662 GCA_026074375.1 Tanacetum coccineum | reverse complement strand
CCAAAACACCTTAAGTGGGAAAGATTAGGTTTCTTTTTATAAACCAACTCAAAAGGAGATTTACCATTAATCATAGAAGATTGCGGCCTATTTATAAGATAAACAATAGTTAGCACATAATCAGACCAAAAGTTTAGAGGAATTCCCCCCTTAAACATAATACTCCTAGCTACATTAAGCAAGTGTTTATGTTTTCTTTCAGCAATTCTTTTATGCTAAGGTGTATGTGTTAGACGAATAAGTGGCCCAAGCCCGATTGTGGGCTTGTGGTCCATTAGGGTTAGGTTTGATGTTGCTTATTTACAAAGCTATCTATTTATTATAAATAGATATGCCATCTCTTATGTAATTCATTCAATCAATACAATATCTATCATATTACACAAATCACAAACTTGAACCATGGGCTACACCCGTAATTTTTCTGGGATATCCTACAAATCACCGCGGATATCGATGCCTAGACTTAAATACGAACAAAATCATCTTATCTCGTCATGTAACATTTGATGAGACAGTTTTCCCATATGGATCTATGACTCCTCATGACTCACCCTCGTACACATTTTTGGACACTTCGCCCAACATCATACATCAACACATCATATCCAAACTCACTTCTGCATCACCACTTCCCACCACCACTATAACATCTACTGTTGCTCCACCCAGTCTACCACAAAGCCCACTCCAACCGGCTTACCAAACACATGAGTCTAGCCCACTTCCCCACTCACCAAACGTCCAACCCACATCAAACGCATCCACTGAAACAACTATTCTTACACACAACCACAATAATCCTACCTCAACTCTCCCCATGGTCACTCGCTTTCGTGTCGGTACTAATCGTCCCACTCAACGTTTTAACTTATACGTGTCCACCATATCACCTATTCCTAAGTCCTATCAAATTGCTTTTTGTGACCCAAATTGGTATCGTGCTATGCTTGATGAATATACTGCTTTAATTAAAAATAATACTTGGATTCTTGTGCCTCGGCCACCGGACGCGAACATAGTTCATTCTATGTGGCTTTTTCGGCATAAGTATAACGCTGATGGTTAGCACTCAACTTGCAGGTATTGATGTGGATGAGACATTTAGTCCGGTTGTCAAACCGGCTACTATTCGGATAGTACTTAGTCTAGCCATTTCTAGACATTGGCTGGTTCACCAGCTTGATGTCAAGAATGCCTTTTTACATGGATCGTTATCAGAGACTGTATACATGCACCAACCTCCAGGTTTCTGGGATTTGCAGCATCCATATCATGTTTGCCTTCTCCAGCGATATCTTTATGGGCTTAAACAGGCCCCTAGGACCTAGTTTCAGAGATTTGCGGCTTATGCTGCTCGGGTTGGGTTTCATCATAGTCGCTGTGACTCTTCACTCTTCATCTATAGACAGGGGGCAGACGCTGCTTACTTGCTTTTATATGTTGATGATATTGTTTTGACTGCATCTTCTTCTGATCTGTTACAGCAGATTATCACTTCTCTTCATGCAGAGTTCTCCATGACTGATTTGGGCTCACTTAATTATTTATTGGGCATTTATGTGACTTGTAATGCTTCAGGGATGTTTCTATCTCAACAAAAGTATGCGACTGAGGTTCTTGATCGGGCTGGTATGCTTAATTGTAAACCGTGTTGTACACCTGTTGACACGGACTCCAAACTTTCTGCAGATGGTGCTCCTATTTCTGACTCTACATTATATCACAGCCTAGCTGGGGCCTTACAGTATCTCACCTTTACCCGGCCTGACATATCATATGCTGTTCAGTAGGTCTGTCTCTTTATGCATGACCCCTGAGAGCCTCATCTCTTTGCTCTCAAGAGGATCTTACGGTATGTGTGTGGCACCATGTCCTATGGATTACAGCTTTATTCCTCTACGATGTCATCTTTAGTGGCTTACTCAGATGCGGATTGGGCGGGTTGTCCCACTACTCGTCGATCAACCTCTGGTTATTGTGTTTTTCTTGGCAACAATCTTCTCTCCTGGTCATCGAAGCGCCAATTTACTCTCTCTCGATCTAGTGCTGAGGCTGAGTATCGGGGTGTTGCCAATGCGGTTGCTGAAACTTGCTGGTTACGTAATCTATTACGTGAACTTCATACACCTCTAGCCACTGCTACACTTGTCTATTGTGACAATGTGAGTGCCGTCTATCTCTCTTCTAATCCCGTGCAACATCAACGCACGAAGCATATCGAGATTGACATTCACTTTGTTCGGGATCTTGTTGCTACCGGTGCTATACGGGTTCTACACGTCCCGTCACGTTATCAGTATGCGGATATCTTCACCAAAGGTTTACCTACTAGTTTATTTGATGAGTTTCGTACCAGTTTGAGCGTTCGTTCATCTCCCGTTCAAACTGCGGGGGAGTGTTAGACGAATAAGTGGCCCAAGCCCGATTGTGGGCTTGTGGTCCATTAGGGTTAGGTTTGATGTTGCTTATTTACAAAGCTATCTATTTATTATAAATAGATATGCCATCTCTTATGTAATTCATTCAATCAATACAATATCTATCATATTACATAAAAAAGCTGATAGAACATTGATAAACACGTATTGATGAACATAAAAAAACTGATGAACATAAAAAACTGATGAATATTGATGAACATTTCTACCGATGAACTTTTTGTACATGAGCATTTTTTGGTAACTTTTCCCCTACGTGATTTTACGTTACCTGGAAAATAACATCCACATGAGCCTAGCTAAAGCAACTTGGTGACTTTGTAGGCCGCCTATTTGCAAGCAACTCATTTGCGTCTAGAACAATAGTTAGCAAAAAGCAAACTATAGAAACTCCGCTTCATCATGTACCATCATCATGCTCGAGAACACAGAAAAGCTGAAAAACAACCCCACCAAACCCGAGTGTATCAAACAGACTTCCATATTTTAACATACAATTGTTTAATTATTTGTTAATAAAACTAATATAACTCTTAGGGGTTGTTTCTTTTGTTTTTCTTTATTAAATGTTGATTGCATATGGTATGTGGTTTTCGATATGCGAAGTTGTGAACATCTCTACCCTTCATTTTTTAAAAGTAAAAAAGCAATAAGCACTTAAACCTTCAAAATCACACACATCTCATTACATACCAAAATCTCAAATTAATATTGATATGTACTTGAAGGTATTATCTAGTACTTCTTATGTTCTAAGATTATTATTTAATTTTTTTTTCGCGATGTCTCAAATTAATTGTTCATTATTAAAAATATATAAGAAAATTTGATCTAAATTACCACATTACTATTATTTGAAATTATACTTACCAACTTTAACGAAAATAATAATTAATTAGTTTGTGGTAAAACTGTCATTTTACAAAAAGTCAAAGAGAGAAAACAATAATAATTATGTTTTTTTTAAATTGTATATTTTTGTCGAAGAACAATAATTTTAAGACGAAGGAGATAACATGTTAGCAGCGAGTCGAACATGTGAAAATAACAGCACCTTAATTAGATGTAATTATTTACGTTTGTTAAAATTTGTATTTTAGGATTGTTTGACCCTTAAAAGAATATGTTTCATAATAATGTAAATTTTAAGAAAAAATTTCACAAATCGTCCCTATGGTTTGACCCAAAATCACAGATCGTCCCTAACTCAAATTAAATACACCAAGCATCCATAATTTTGAAACTAGTAACACACACCATCCCTATCGTTAGTTTTTTTTGTTAAGTCTCTTAATTTTAAGAAAAAAATTCACAAATCGTCCCTATGGTTTGACCCAAAATCACAGATCATCCCTAACTCAAATTAAATACACCAAGCATCCCTAATTTTGAAACTAGTAACACACACCATCCCTATCGTTAGTTTTTTTTGTTAAGTCTCTTAATTTTAATGTGCTTGAGGGTATTATAGTAATTCACGATTTTCTATTATACATCTATTTCAATCTCTCTTCTCACAGTATAAACGTTTTAAATTTGGTGATGACTTAATTTATTATTTGTAAAATGGTTTACGGTGAAATTGGGTATTATTTTATTATTATTTTTGGTCATTATGAGGCTTAATAATGTTTACACAAATTTTTTACAATATACACATATAACACAGGAGAGACACACACATGCATGTGAAAATACACTTAATATGTAATTGTCTCATTGTAACGAGATATTGTCTTGTAAATATACGTTACACGACAAACTATATATTATAAACTTAAGGATAATATATATTATAATAATTTCATCCTTATATAAATTATAAATTTAAAATTTTTAGTTATCAATTTATTTTATTTATAGTATATTAATTTTTATTATTATAAAACTGGTTTGTCTTGGTTCAGTTCGGTTCGGTTTTTACGATTCGGTTTTTGACCAAAAACCAAAACCGAACCGAAATTTTTCGGTTTTTGAAAAATTAAAAACCGAATCATCGGTTTATAGTTTCGGTCGGTTTTTTCCGTTCGTTTTTTTTTTCGATTCGGTTTCGGTTTTTTCGGTTTCTTCTGCTCACCAACCATATTAGTTTTCGGTAAGTTCGTTTGAAAAGTAAAACCGAGTGGTAGTTAAATGTCACTTCCATCATTAAACTTTCTTTCCACTTTTGAAATTAAATACGTTACGTGCGTAGTTATTTATGAATGAATTGATTGATGTCAAAGGTTCACGTAGCACACCTTGTATTTATTTCGCCAAAAGTTCATTTTAACCTTAATATTTGTCATTGACCCTATTGTACCAATCCTAGCCACTTATTTTTGCATAATTATAAAAATAACTCAATTTCCACCTCTTTTTAACAAAATTATAAATATCTAACACACTGTTATATCGTTTCGCAAAACATAACATACCATCGCGACCGAGAATTAAATTATCTTTTATAGAGAGGCGACAATAGGTACTTGCGACGAACTGTGGTTTTGATTGTTATGTTGTCTTTTTACGATTTTTATGAACTGTCATATTTGATTTGTTGTATTCATATTTGATTTTATGAAATCTATATTACGAATTTCATATTGGTGGAGGACTTTCGTTAGGTTCTAATTGTTGAGAGGAACTGTGGTGGAGGATTGGGGTAAAGAGGGGGGTGTTGAGTGTATCGGGGGTAGTATTGGGGGGGGGAATGGGGGGGGGAGTGGGACAGATGGGGGGGGGGGTGGAAAGGGTGTTTTCGTGGAGGCAATGAGGGGTAGGGGGTGTGAATACAGGGGGGGGGGGTGTGGTGGGGTGGAGTGTTGGGGGGCGGTGGGGCGTGAAGGGTGGTATCTTCTTTCTTCTTTTTTTTTTTTTTCACTAAATTGGATTATTATTATTCTGTTAATGATTTTGCAATCGTGACTGAAAAAAATATTGAAAAAAGTTCGTCCGGAATCACAATTTCATATCTATGATTTTATGAAATCATATATGATCGTTATGCGAATCATATATGATTGGTATTACAATCATATATGTTTTCGCAATCGCGGACTTTGAAAAAAAATATCGATAAAAAAAAATTCCTAGAAGTATATCGTGCACCCGTTAATGAAGATAAAATAATATTCGTTCGCGATGGTGTATTTTTTGTCGTGTGACGATTTACCGTTTGTAAGATATTTTATTTTTAAAAAAGAGGTGAAAAGTGAGTTTTTTTATTTTTGATGAAAAAATAGACGGATGAGATTGATTCATTAGATCTATGACAAATAATGGGTCTATGTACATATATATGGCCATATACGTGCTTCTTGAAACTTGAACGAGTTCATTAATTTTTGTAGTACTCATAAAACAAGATAATACCAAGCAGCTTGTTGATATTTTCTTTTACCTTTTGTTCATAAATTCAAAAACAAATCTCACGTAATCATATAATGTCTCTCCCGCAAGAACTAGACCGCCTGAAAATCCCACTTGATTCCATAAAACTGGCCACCAACAACTTTGCCCAAGACAATTTCCTTGGACAGGGTGGATTTGGGAGGGTGTATAGAGGTCAACTCCTCGTCTCAAGCACCACGCGTGCCGTCGCTGTAAAACGGTTAGACACGAAGCATGGGCAAGGTCAAAAAGAGTTCTTAATGGAAATTTTCATGCTATCTAGTTACAAACATGATAACCTTGTTAGTCTGATTGGATTCTGTGACCAAGGTGGAGAAAAAATTCTCGTTTATGAGCAAGAAGTTCACGGAAGCCTAGACAATTATTTGGCCTCCTCAGATCTCACATGGGAGCAACGTCTTCGAATATGTCTTGGTGCCGCTCGTGGACTTGATTATCTTCATAGTGGCGTTGGTGAAGGGCACAAGGTGGTACACCGCGATATAAAAAGCTCTAACATCTTATTAGATGACAAATGGGAAGCAAAGATTTCGGATTTTGGATTATCTAAAATAGGTCCAACAAATCAAGAGTTCACCTTTCTTATCTCCAGTGTTGCTGGTACCTACGGATATGTTGATCCAATCTATGTAGAAACAGGGATACTCACAAAAGAATCTGATGTGTATTCTTTTGGGATTGTATTATTCGAAGTCGCGTGCCAGAGGCTTGCAATGGCCAGGGAATATGAAGACGATCGTAAATTTCTATCGGGCTTGGTGAATCGTCATTATACAAATGCAAAGTTGCACTTAATCGTTCCCCTCGATCTTCGAAAGCCAAATGAGCTGAATTTCCTACACTACTTCTTGTGATATGTGCTCTTTCAAATGCCTGAAAAAAGTGCCAAAACAACGCCCAACAATGCGATCAATTGTCAAATCACTAGAAACCGCATTAGAACATCAACATGTAAGTTAATTATCTATCATTTTGTAAGTCTGTCGGAATCATATGAAAACATAACCTTACAATTGCTGACTTTGTGTTATTTAATGCTAGGATGGAAGCATTTTTTCAGATCGGCAAATCGTAAGCTACTAGTTTCTTGTAATAAGATTTTTATTATATATGTTGTGATCTTATTAACTTCAAACATGTATATGATCACAAATTAACAACCATGTGTTGTTCAATTCTAGGGTACTAGATCCAAGTTATTGGGATCAAACACGGGTGGATTGCCATGGTTGTTCCAGCTTGGGAGCAATCAAAAGCTGAGGAAGATAACCTTATACGCCGCAGATTGTATACTTTCACTCGCTTTTACATCTGCAGATTCTAATGGCTTGTTTCAATTTTCTCCACAATATGGTGGGGGACTATACGGATACAATAACAACAGGGGTAAAAAGATTGAGGTAAACAACTCCAATCCTATAAATATAACCATCTATGCATGAATATTTATCTGGTTAATTTTAGCTCCCTAAGAATGTTAATTAAGAGAGTTATTTTGACATTACATATCACTTTAGAAAAAGCGTGAGCGTTTGGTTGCCCTGATAGGTCACGAAAATATGCCTGAAAAAGAACTCACTAACAACTTGTACTTCATTAAATGGTTGTATTTTGGGCTCTACAAAAATATGCCCGAAACAGTGATGATTAGTATTGAATTGAACAAACCAAATGGATGGTTTTTGATTTACTCCTCATATTACAATGAATAAAAGTACCAAAAGATATTTTAAGAAACGCATTTTGCGTTAAAATGATGAATAACTCTTTTGGAAGACAAAAAAGGTTTGTTGCAAAACTAATTAACAATGCTCTCAGTGAGTTGTAATTTTCCCAGTTGAATTTAAGGATCTAATCTTCGCTTATGTTTTGGTCAAATTTAGTCCTTAATACTTAATGAGTACCTCAATAAAGAACTACAATTTGATCTATTATATGGTTTTCACAGATTAACTTTGACGCTGTCGAAAGAAAATTACAGTCTAACCGGAACCATTGGGAAACATGTCTCATCGATGTGTATCATGACAACCAAAAAGAAGTATGGGACTTTCGGTAGGGAAAATAAAGCAGATAATTATTTTTCAGATTCGTGGGACGCGGGTTCCTTTGAAGGATTTTACGGCCGTTCCGGCTGGGTCGTTGATGCTGTGGGTTGTTGCTTGAAACCTACTACGATTTGAGGGGCTTTTATTTGTATAGTTAAAGTAAAGACTCATTGTACTACTATAAACAAATAATCTCTGCTGTCTCATCGATGTGTATCATGACAACCAAAAAGAAGTATGGGACTTTCGGTAGGGAAAATAAAGCAGATAAAAAATTTTCAGATTCGTGGGACGCGGGTTCCTTTGAAGGATTTTACGGCCGTTCCGGCTGGGTCGTTGATGCTGTGGGTTGTTGCTGAAAAATCTACGCTTTGAGGGGCTTTTTATTTGTTTAGTTAAAGTAAAGACTCATTGTACTACTTATAAAACAAATAATCTCTGCTGTGTAAATGACATAAAAGATATACTACGTTAAGTTTTAATTGATTCATATTTTCTTTTTTATTTAGAACGGAACATAAGTGATTCAACATAAGTATCTTATAATATATGCATCACAAGCAGTGACGGAGCCGCAGGGGGCTGGAAGGTCCAACAATGCGATCAATTGTCAAATCACTAGAAACCGCATTAGAACATCAACATGTAAGTTAATTATCTATCATTTTGTAAGTCTGTCGGAATCATATGAAAACATAACCTTACAATTGCTGACTTTGTGTTATTTAATGCTAGGATGGAAGCATTTTTAGATCGGCCAATCGAAGTACTAGTTTCTTGTAATATGATGTTTATTATATATGTTGTGGTCTTAATTAACTTCAAACATGTTTTGATCACAAATTAACAACCATGTGTTGTTCAATTCTAGGGTACTAGATCCAAGTTATTGGGATCAAACACGGGTGGATTGCCATGGTTGTTCCAGCTTGGGAGCAATCAAAAGCTGAGGAAGATAACCTTATACGCCGCAGATTGTATACTTTCACTCGCTTTTACATCTGCAGATTCTAATGGCTTGTTTCAATTTTCTCCACAATATGGTGGGGGACTATACGGATACAATAACAACAGGGGTAAAAAGATTGAGGTAAACAACTCCAATCCTATAAATATAACCATCTATGCATGAATATTTATCTGGTTAATTTTAGCTCCCTAAGAATGTTAATTAAGAGAGTTATTTTGACATTACATATCACTTTAGAAAAAGCGTGAGCGTTTGGTTGCCCTGATAGGTCACGAAAATATGCCTGAAAAAGAACTCACTAACAACTTGTACTTCATTAAATGGTTGTATTTTGGGCTCTACAAAAATATGCCCGAAACAGTGATGATTAGTATTGAATTGAACAAACCAAATGGATGGTTTTGAATTTAACTCTCATATTACAATGAATAAAAGTACCAAAAGATATTTTAAGAAACGCATTTTGCGTTAAAATGATGAATAACTCTTTTGGAAGACAAAAAAGGTTTGTTGCAAAACTAATTAACAATGCTCTCAGTGAGTTGTAATTTTCCCAGTTGAATTTAAGGATCTAATCTTCGCTTATGTTTTTGGTCAAATTTAGTCCTTAATACTTAATGAGTACCTCAATAAAGAACTACAATTTGATCTATTATATGGTCTTCACAGATTAACTTTGACGCTGACGAAGAAATAACAGGTCTAACCGGATCCATTGGGAAACATGTCTCATCGATGTGTGTCATGACAACCAAAAAGAATTATGGGACTTTCGGTAGGGAAAATAAAGCAGATAATTATTTTTCAGATTCGTGGGACGCGGGTTCCTTTGACGGATTTTACGGCCGTTCCGGCTGGGTCATTGATGCTGTGGGTTGTTGCTTGAAACCTACTACGATTTGAGGGGCTTTTATTTGTATTGTTAAAGTAAAGACTCATTGTACTACTATAAACAAATAATCTCTGCTGTGTAAATGACATAAAAGATATAGGAGTACTACGTTAAGTTTTAATTGATTCATATTTTCTTTTTTATTTAGAACGGAACATAAGTGATTCAACATAAGTATCTTATAATATATGCATCACAAGCAGTGACGGAGCCAGTAGGGGGGCTGAAGGGTGCTCGGCCCCCCTAACCGACCAACTAGCCTACCTTGTATAGAACTTATATAGAAATTCGTGTTACATTGAATTTAGAAAGAAAAAAAAACATGAGTAGCACAGATCTTGAAAATGAAGGTGAGTATGAGTCATGAGAAAGAGACAAGAGAAGATAAAAAGAGAAAGATAAAGTACATACTTATCTTGAAAATGGAAGGGATCAGTTCATGGAAAACACTCTCCTAAACTAAAAAATGTAAAACACCACATAAACTTGCCATGTGTACAACCTTTATTGGGCATAACTGGAAATCTATAATAGCAAAATTCTTGTTAGAGCCTTAGGTGTACTAACTTGGCAACACCAAGTTTTTGCCGTCACATCAGCGCCACATCAGCATAACACCAACACCAACACCACTTCCTTAATCATAATACCAAATAACACCACTCACCTTTTAATTTTCATAAAACCCCCTAAACAATTATTTCATTCTTTTAACAAACTAACCATTTCATTCATAATTAAACATACAAATTACATAAAATAAAACACATTACGAATTAAAAAAAAACATTACGAATTAAAAAAAAATACATTACGAAATAAAAAAAAACATTACGAAATTAAAAAAAACATTACGAAATTAAAAAAAACATTACGAAATTAAAAAAAATACATTACGAAATTAAAAAAAAACTACTC
>BQNB010204807.1:0-10662 GCA_026074375.1 Tanacetum coccineum | reverse complement strand
AGAAAAATATTTGTCAAGAGTTGTTTAAAATGAAAGAATGAGGTTGGTATTTATAGGCAACCTTTTGAAATTCAAATCTGTCCAAGGGGAACAAGACGTGCGACCCATGGATCCCCCATCTCCTGGATCCATCTAGTGCTTTTGGTGGATCCGTGGGTGGAGCTGGGATAAAAATTGTCATTTTATGATTAACCCTAAATCTATACAAAATAATTTTTTGTACTTAGTAAAACTAGTTTAATAAATTCTTCAGGAAGAAAAATATTTCTTATCACCAATAAGGAAAGATTTTCTAGATTTGGGAAGATTTGGAAAGATTGTTTCCACTTATGATTAATCTTATTTGTCTTACATGATTAATATAACTAGCTTATAATTTATCATGTGTTAGCTTAAATCATTTTATTAGAAACGATTTATGCAAATGATAATATTTTTCTTTGATCATTAACTATGTTTAATAATGCCATATTCATACCTTAAGTGATTTGTCGGCATCAAGTAAACTTTTGACTAAATAACTTATTTACGTAAACTTTTACGTAGTATGACATTATATTTGTTATTATCAAAACATGAAGATCATTAAATATAAATATCATTTTTGCGCGAATATTTGAATTAACATATATACTTCAACAAATACCTACTAATACCTATAATACCTAAAAACTTCATAAACTACTATTTAAAACTACCCATAACCGAAATCTACTCTTTACATACATACAACATACTTGAAATTAATCCTACACCTCCAATAACACTAATAAACAGCTATTGTTTTTAACCAATGCATCAAACAACCATTTTTACCTAATTTATGTTCCCCCTTGGTTCCTAGATCATGACAAGACCACAAGACAAAGAAAGAACCATAAGGCAAGCATGTTAGTAAGGTCTTTTCACTTCTTACACAAAGTAAGGACAAGGTATGCCATGCTCCCTAATCTATCTAGCCTTAAACCATTTTAAACCATTTCCTTGGTCCTTCTTGGCTCCCATAACCGGCTACACAAGGGAAACACACCAAGGGCTTTAATAATTTTATAGAAGTGGTATTCTAGGACTTATTTCACTATAAATAGGAGCCATGAAGTAAGCACTCCATTTCTTATCATTCACTAGCAAATTTTCACATATAAACTCTATAAAAAACATCACAACTCACGGTAAGGTTTTCTCACACACAAAAACTTTATGTTTTTTATTTTCAAGCTAGTACAAGTGTTCAAGGGTTATTTTTAAACATATCTAAGGTGTCTTGGAAGCTTGGTTTGGTAATTAAAGGGTTTAAACAAGAAAGAAAGTCGAATTAGGGTTTCTTGGAAATTAGGGTTTTCATATTGCATTTTTGAACTAGGGTTTTGATCACAAGGGTTTGATCTTGTTCTTCGTTCAACATACACTCATCCAAGGTTTACCTAAGACCCTAATCTTTTCAATATATTAATTTCATGTTTTATATAATTGTGTATAGTTAAATCATCACCTAGGTTTATTTTATGAAGTTTATAAAATAAATACATGTATATACATACAACAATTAAATTTCTTTTATGGTTAATATGATGTTTAAAATATGTTAATATGTTTAAAACAAAGACTTACAAGCAATGGATAATTTATATAATTATTTGTCAAGTTATGATTATTTATTTATTTATAAAGTTTAGATAAGTAAATAAATATGTTGGACAATTTTTTTGGACAATATGAACTCAATATGATGGACACAATGTAAAGGACTTAATTTATACACAAAGGATGTTAATTTATAAATTAGAGGACTTGTGGTATTTTATTTAAGTTAAAAAGTACATAAAGTTGACATAGTTTGGATACTTGACACTCATTCTTGCGGTTTTTTCTTATGAAGTTTGGTGAATTTTTTTTGGATGAACTAGCAAGGTTGTATGTGATAAATGTGGTGAAAATATGAAGAAAATGGTGTTTGAGGGTGATGATCATAAGGAGAAAGTGGTGATATGAATTGTATAATGGTTCTTGGATTATATGGAGAACATGTTATATCCTAAGGTTTAAGATCCCACATAGTATCATATAGCATGGTTATAACATAAATTAGAAAAAGTTAAAATCAAGAAAATTTGAATTTTGGCGCCTGGCCTGGATGAGCCACGGATCCACCAAAGCAACAGACGGATCTACCATATGGTGGATCCGTGGGTTGCAAAGATCAACAAAGATGACCAGAACATCATTTTTCACCCAAAATACAAAAACAAATTATCATGCAAGTAATGTTTTGTACTACCAAATAACATTGACATGATTAGATATTCATAATGCATAGCATAATAAAGAGAGTACGTAGTTTCAACATCTAGTGTATGCATGCAAATTCAAGTAAACAAGTTAACAATCCAAAGAGACATTAATAAGACAATTAAAATGTTTCACAAACAAGTCATTCTTTAACGACATCCTTTCTTCAACATCCTTGCAAAGTTGTGCAACGCTCGACCTAAGTTTTTAAACATCCCTCTTGTCTCCCTTTGCTCCTTAGACATGTTAGGATCATCCTTAAGAGCCCTATGATTAGATCTAGGTGAAAGCTTAGTACTAGGTAAGTCTCCATTATCCAAAGGTGGAGATTCAATTGAAGATGAGGTGGTCAATTGAGTCCATTTATATTTTCCTACATTCCTAGTTCTTTTGGGTGGAGGTTTCTTAAGTTTTTTTTGTCTTAAGTGAGGACATTTTCATATGGACAAGTTTGTAATGTTCATCAAATGACCCTTGTGCCATGTTTGCTTTAAGGTTCTCAAAGAGATGTTAAGATCATTCCATATGGTAGAACTTTGTCTTGTCTATCCCTAAAGAAGTACATCCTCCTGACGATAAAGTAGGCAAGGTTGAAGGGTTGTCTATTTTCTAAGCAATACAACATCAAAGCAATAACCGCTTGAGTATGGTCTCTATTTCCTATGGCAGAATAAATGTTCTCCCTAATGACTAGTTCACAAGGCCTAAGGTGATCAACAAGCTCATTTTTTTGATTTGGTTTGGAATTTTGTAGATGGTGTTTCCCTCTTTGTCTATCTTTTCATGAATGGTTCTTATATGGATTAGGTTACGGATATCATCAAGAGCAGGAAGACGTGAGTTATAAGGTTCAATTTGCTCTAGGGTTTTCTTAAGTTCATCAAGACCCCATGCATCGGAGTATATACAAAAGCCTTGATTAGGGAGATAAGTAAGCTCAGCAAATTGAGCAAGGGAGAGGTTGAAATGATGATTGTTGATAACGAATTGTATTAAGAAATGGTTGTTGGAGTCCCTTTTAAGCTTAAGAGTTTTGTAAAACTCAAAGATGAACCTAAGATAAATTTGCTCATCTAGAGATAACAATCAATTAAAACCTATGGCGGTAAACTTGGCCACTGAGTCATCACTAAGGTTATTATCGAAGGATGGGTCAATGGTTCTCCTTTCATGAACATATCTACTTTCGAAGGCCCTATAGATATCCCTAAGTGAATCAAACATGTTGGGATCATTATAGATTTTTAGAGCATAAGAATGGGTTTTCTTGTAGTCTTGTTGGTATTCAATTGGCATTTTGGTACCTATGTAATTTATAGTGATTTCAATGAGAAATTATTATAAATGGCAATGACTTGATAAGTGAAAACTATAGTAAGTGTGTTTATATGAACTTGATGTGGATGTGCGGTTTGCTTGACTCTAACAAAATGAAAATAGTGATAACAATATTAATAAGAAAACCTTGATATCACAACCTAATGTTTGATTAAATGGTCTAAATGAATAAATCGAGCAATCTTTATAGTTAAGCATTTGTATACGTCATTCAAGAAGTCTTCATGCGTGAACAATAAAGTTTTTTGGTGTATTTAAACAATGTATTAAAACAACCCTTGTTTTTGAAAAGCGTTCCTAAGAAGTGAAAATCATAACTTGGGGGTTTTGGTGTGTAAAAATTCATTAGTATTGGCGAATCAGCTTTCAATAATGCTTTTTTGAGTATCACAGGGAAGTGTACGATAGCATGTGTTATATCATTTATTTGCTATTTGTGTGTGACAAAAAACACGAAGGCAGGAATTGAAGCCTCAAGATTATGGATTTAATTCAAAATCAAGTAACGACCGCTTATGTTGTCACTTAAAGCGAGGGAATCGAAATGTTTAGAAGTCTAGAACAATCAAGACAAATGCATTCACACTTATAATCCACATAGTTTTAGATATAGTATAATGATGATTTCTGAACATATTGACATAGGTAACTTGTATGATTAGGAAATTTGCTAAAAGTCCACATTGCCAAGATTAGAGTTATGTTTATATGAAGGTTCGGTCGCTCGATATGAGGGTCAGAAGTGAGTGTTGCGATATTACAGTTCATAATCATTGCTTAGTAAGTAGGTCCCTACATTTTGTACTAAATCCGATTTCATATTACCCGACGATCTTGTGCGACATCCGGATCAACCTAAAGTAACGCACTGAACACTCCTTATAGGTGGATCCTGTTGGTCTGCAAGCTCATAAAAGATCGGTACAGAGTATAGATTTGAGTCAAATTGAGATAATAGTTGTGCTTGTTTTTGGAACAATTAGAATGGTGTTAAAAACATACTATTAAAGGCGGAAATTGTGATTATAATTTTCAGAGATCGAGCGTCAAAGTATCTTTCTACAGTGAATGAGTGCAACAGTCGAGACATTTCCCACCGAATTTCTGAATTATCCACGGAAAGTACGATCTACTAGTGAGTAGTGTTAATCTTTTAGCATAAGAGATTATGACCATTAACTAATTAACAATCACTCATTTATAAGTAAGTATAATATTTAACTTAACAAAGCATTCATCCAACACAATTGTGAGTTTTGCACATCAACATCGATTTGTAATTCAGTTATTCGCCATGTCAATCCAATTTAGTAACAATTTCCGTATTGACTACACACATAGTAGAACAATATGACAGTGATAAATCTAATGGTCATTTTATATGATATTTCATTATCTAGGTAAAATTCTAATCTTGATTAAAGTTACATGATCAGGAAAAAAGAGTTTTTTATAGTAATTGAAACTGTATAGTACATATAGAGAATATCAAACATCCTTTGATAATGAAATAGATTACTTCAATAGAGCTGAGTCTGCTTTACAGATTCTACTTTGTAGATGATAAGGATCTCAACGTGAAAACATGATCGCGTCCGCTGTACCTGGTAAGCTGTCGATTCAGTAACCTTCTCCAACACACACACACACTCACTCTCTCTATATCGAGATACCGTTGAATTTTTCTAAACTGGCTCACAGCTAATATATATCGTCATTACTATATATTCTCAGAAATGCAAACTAATTCACCATCAATAAAAATATTCTGCTACCTTTATATACGTATATCCATAACCGAGCCAGCAAAAGTGGTGACAGATATCTATAATAGTATTAAGTGCTAGATGTTGAACACGAGGTTTTTACTTATAAAATATGTACATCAGTCTCCTATTCCTCGAACACATAATAGGAACGTATGTCTGGAATACAAGTAAGAGTCTGTTTGTTTCTTAAGCAGCTCACCAAGATGATAACATCAGACATCCCATGACACGATACAAACGCCAACCTAATAGCATTGCGAATCTAACGAATCGCACGGCTTCAGTCACGTCGGCACTAAACTACAGTTCTATTTGGTTCCTATCGATACATAATCCAAAGCGAGCTAAGTCTCTCATTCTAATATAGATCCAAACAATGGGGGACGACTATACAACTCTGCACAAATGCGGTACTCTGTCAAGCGTATCTCTTCAGTGTCCCTGAAATGACAACACATACAAACCTTACATAATATCGGCAGTCTAACTTGCCAGTAAATAAGATAAACGTGACCAATCTCGCATATGAATATTATTGAACAGTATGCCATGGAGATTCGAGAATCTATCCATTGTCCTAGTATGGTGAGCTCGATCTTTCATTAGACATCGAAAGTCATGGTGGATTCTTAGGGGGGGGCGTGAGGAATCTTCCAATACAAACTTCTATAACATCTCTTAGAATGTACTTGGATTGATTCAAAAATCATATTTCTCGTCGTCCGCATTCGATTGATAATCTGAAAGAACAAAGACAGAAGATTCAACTCTCAGCCCACATCATACTCAATCTCAGAACCGTACGTCATGCATGATTTTCGTAAAATCATCACACAAGTTTTGACTCGTGGAACCAAATATAATGTCGTCGACATATTTATGAACAATGATAAGGTGTGACTTTGATTTCTTAGTAAAAAGAGTGTTATCGACCATTCCCATTGAATATTCATTTTTTATCAAGAATGCTTTTAGTCTATCATACCAAGCTTTGGGAGCTTGCTTAAGACCATATAAAGCCTTTTTAAGTTTATAAACATAGTTTGGTTTTTGAAAATCAATGAACCCTGGAGGTTGAGCAACATAAACCTCTTCGTTTATAAAACCATTTAGAAAAGCACTTTTTACATCCATTTGATATAATTTAAAATCATTTGCACAAGCAATAGCAAGAAGTATTCTAATTGACTCTAGCCTAGCTACCGGAGCATATGTTTTATCGTAATCTATACCTTCTTGTTGATTATAACCTTGTGCTACCAATCTAGCATTATTTCTAGATACAATACCATTTTCATCTAATTTATTTCTACAGACCCATTTTGTTCCTATGACGGATTGACTTATAGGTAAAGGGACTAATTCCTAAACGTCATTAGCTACGAATTGATTTAGTTCTTCTTGCATAGCTACAACTCAACTTTCATCTTTTAATGCTTCATTGACATTTTTGGGTTCTATTATAGATATAAAACAAAAGAATAACTAATGATTTTAGGCTTGAGGATCTTAGGTTCTTTTGATTAAGATTACTTATGACTTATCTAGTGGATGATTTTTGAACTCCTTAATGTTAATGATTTCTTCAACTTCTATCGACTCATCTTCTTCATTATTAGAATTAATCTAATTTTGGTATACATTATTATGGTCTTCTTCTTCACCAACATCATCATCAACCAATGGTGATAATTTGGCAGGAGGAGGACTTTCATCGAATGTCACGTTGAGTGATTCTTCAACTTTTATTGTGTGTTTATTTAATACCACATAAGCTTTGCTATTTTGAGAATATCCTAGAAAAACACCTTCGTATGACTTTGGGTCAAACTTGGTTAGATGGTCTTTAGTATTCAAGATGAAGCACTTGCTTCCAAATACTTTAAAATATTCCAAAGAAGGTTTCCTACCTCTAAATATTTCATAAGGAGTTTTTCCTAGTATTGGTCGAATTAATATTCTATTTAATATATAAGTTGACGTATCAACGGCATTACACCAAAACTTTTGTGGAATGGATTGTTCATTAAGCATGGTCCTAGACATCTCTTGTAAGGTCCTATTCTTTCTTTCTACTACCCCATTTGATTGTGGAGTACGTGGAGCCGAGAAGTTATGAGTAATGCCTAGTGCATCACAATAAGCTCCGAATTGTACTTCATTATCAAATTCTCGACCATGATCCGTTCTAATGGCTATTATAGAACTACCTAGTTGGTTTTGAATTTTCCTACTTAATATTTCAAATTTCTCAAAGGCTTCATTTTTAGTCTTTAGAAATCTAGTCCATGTATACCTAGAATAATCATCTACTACAACTAAGGTGTATAAATTACCTCCATAGCTTTTAATTGTTGATGGACCAAATAAGTCCATATGTAATAGTTCTAAACATCTTTTAGTGGAAACCAAATTTTTAGCTTTATGACATGTATGAGCTTGCTTCCCAATTTTACAAGCATCACAAAAATGTTTATCATATTTAGTTTAGGTAAGTTTCTAACTAATTCTTTAGATGACAACGATTGAATTAAACGTATATTTGCGTGACCAAGTCTTCTATGCCATAAGGTAGAGTTATCCACTACCGTGGCGAGACATAATTTGTCTTGAGACTTATTTCCTAATTTCATTACGTACAAACCATTTTTCCTAATCCCGTTTCCTATAATTTTACCATCTTTAATTATTTCACTACCATCTTCGATGAATAATACTTGACACTTATTGTCACAAATTTGACTGACACTAAGTAAATTGAATGCTAAGTTATCTACGTGTTCTACATTAGATATAGTGAGAGAGTCATTAGAGATCATACCTTTGCCTATGATCTTTCCTTTTAAGTTTTTTTACTTATCCAAAAAACAACAATTACCTCCCGTCGTACATGCTTTGGTAGGGAGAGAATAAAACTCTTGTTACCAATCATATGTTTAGAGCAACCACTATCTTTGATCCACTCGTCCGGTTCCAAGCATGTTCTCAAGCATACCTATTTCAACAAAAACAAATTTAAGTGTTTGGTCCCCAATATCTTATGGGTCAGAAAATGTTAGTGTTGTACATCCTTTACATTTGTTGTAGTTGATTGGGATATTGAAATGGGATACAATTTCCTATTTGTACAAAGCCTTGATTTTGTTGGTTGTTCTAATTCATAGGATAGAAGTTTTGATAAATTGGTTGTCTAGAGTTTCTCCTAGATTGAGGTGTGTTGTATCTTGGTTGAGAAGAAATGTTTCTCATAGGTGGAGGTGTTTTCGATCTAGACTCGGTTTTGACATAACCTATACCGCTTTTGAGTGATGATTTTCAAGACGGTTTCTTTAACTCATCAATGCTATTATGTATTAGTTTCTTCCTAGTAATAACAAAATCCGATCTAGAAGACATAGGTGGAATAAAAACGTGTTATGTCCCTTTTTCACTATCTTTGTGACTCACGGATCAAGATGAATGTACAAGTAATCAAAGCACATGTACAAGTAATATAACATCTCATTTGAATATGAATTCCCTCCAAATCAATGTACAAGTCCTTCAAAGCTCAAGGTACAAGTCATTAAGCATGATATTTAAAATAGCCTTTTTACCTTCGTTTTTATTCTAGTTCCTTTACCACCACTTTTATACAAGCTACTACACTCAATGTAAAACATGTAAACCCTAATTAATCTACTCCTAAGCTCTCATGTACATTTTAAAAACCCTAAACCATAAAACAAAACCCTAAACCCTAATTTCACTCTAACCTTGAAACTAAACCCTAAAACCTAAAACTAAGCCCTAAACACTAATCATAAACACTAAACCATAATCCTAACACTAATCCTAAACCTTAATCTTTCCTAAACCCTAGCCGTAACTCAAAGAAAAACCCAAAAACCCTAGCAAACCCGTTACACCCTTAAACTAGTTCATAATTTTCAGAAATCTGATCCGTTGATAAAACATAGGATCTGGGAAACATCAATAGGTTCTAGGTATTAAGTGAAGATACTAGGTTGTAGCCCTATGTCTTGTGATCATTTTGCCGGTGGAATCAACCCGATTCGATGTCGGATGAATTAGTTATAGCCAAAATGGCAAAGGTGCGCAGATTCTGCACACCTATAGTAAATGGCTATTATCTCTAAAATTTTGTATAGTAACCCCAAATATGTAAAACTAAAAGTTGTAGAGGACTCAAATATCTAACAATTCTCGGTGGTTTGAGCTTCAACGGAATTACGGTTTGTAAATGGCAACCATTTTACCGAGACTGATGTTGGTTGTCCAAAAACAGCCATGTATAAATCAAACCAAACACCCCTAAAACGTCTAGAACCACCATGATATCATCACACCCTCCCCCTAGCACCTCCATGACATCTCCATAGCAGCTTACAAGTACCTCAAACATATTCCATGGCCACCAAGAAGCTACATCATCACCTTGTTTTTCCATTTCTAGCCAAACCACACAAACACCCCTTATAAACCTTCCAACACCTCCATGCTACTTTCTAGCTTTGATAACTCATGTTATAGCCTCTCCTTATCATCCCCTAGCTGCTACACATGTCCAAGACTTGTCCATTAAGTTTCCTTGGTCCTTAAGGGTCATTCGATCCTATAAATAGGGGTAAACCCCTTCCATTTCAAACCATCCCCCACAACTTCTCTCTTACACACAAATGGAGTTCTAATACTCCCATAGCAGAAATAGAAGATCAATAGAAGTCCCAAGATCAGAAGTCAAGCAAAGAAACCAAGAAAAGAAGCCCCGGAGTTGTTATTCTAGGCGTACGAAGCTAAAAGTCCCGATTTCGACCCGTTTCCAAGCTATAAGCTCAAAACCAGGTTCCATAAGCTCAAATTATGTTTTCATACCCTTATAATGTTCACATGATCATGCTTAAATCGTTGTTAAAAGCTTTGAACTCAAAAACATATGTGTTTTACCTTTTTGATCCAAACCGAGCTCATGAAACCCTAATTTCATGTTTTTGCTTAATCTATAAGCTAATCTTGTAAACTATTATTACAATTTATCCTAACATGCTTAATTAATATTATTATAACCACTTTATTTTTTTATTTTAAAACCCTAATTTGACCTGTTTTGGTTTCTAGCTAAACGGATCCTTTTTTAAACTTTCGTTACGTTAAACCTTCATTCATCTTATATTAATAATCTATAATCTGCAAATTACTTTTCATATTAAAAAATATCATTATTATGGATTTTGGACTAAGAACGATACGTTTTTCATGCATAGGG
>BQNB010204804.1:0-10663 GCA_026074375.1 Tanacetum coccineum | reverse complement strand
ATGGTGAGAAAGAGCCATATGTTGAAAAAGTGGTTGTTGAATTATATGCTCCAAATGGTGTGTTTCTTTAATCCTAACCTTCTCTACTTCTTTTGGCCTAACGGGTGAATTAAGTCCTCTTCCTAGAAAATAAACTTCCTTAGATTCTAATTCCCAATCATTTTCTACCATCTCCAAATTTGAAAAACCAACACCTAGGGATCCACTTTGTCATAATAAACATGTTTTAAATCCATAATGTTTCTTAGGATCATTAATGCATGGGTGATAATAGCAATACGTATCCTTAGGATAGAAAGATGCCATGTGAGGTAAAGGTGGTGTATTAATGGTTGATTTGTCTACTACCTTCATACTAAAAGTATTTGGACTATGTGGTTTGATGGGTGGGTTTGTTCCTCTTTTGTCTCCTAGATTTACATCTAAGGGTGGACAATTTGGTAAGGGCCGTGGTTGAGGCTTTGGTTCATCAAAACTAGGAACTTCCCTAGAACTAAGAGGAATGTCATGATTACAAGTATTCAAGCCTAAATCCTCTAGTTGTGGTTCGTGTAAAGGTTCTACCTCCATCAGGATTTGTTAGGATTAAGAAAAAGACTCGGTCACCCCATGCTTTCTTATATTTAGCATAGCTCATAGTTTTTATTAGTAATCGTATGATTTATGGTGTGGGTCGGGTCTTTACCCACTGTAAACCCACACCATAGCCCGTTTTATGGGGTATTTTTGTAAGAACTATTTAAACCCTCTCCACACATGGAGAGGGTGTTGGAAAAATCATTTGACACACACAACTTAGTGTGTTTTTCTCTAGTTTTCTCCCAACCATTTCTATCTCTCTAACTTTCTCTCTCTAAGATCATAAGTGTGTGAAATTAGGAACCTACAATTGGCATCAGAGCTACGTGTGGATTCGTGGTTGATTCTTGTGGTTAAACAAGATCAAATTCGTGTGTAATATTGAAAAAAAAAAAATCAAACCCGAAATTTTGTGCTTAGATGTGTGAATGTTTATGTTATTAAGCAAGATCTAGACATAAGGTAGCTAATTGTGCAAGAGAAATCAAGTTAAAAGGTCAAAAAGGGTGATTATAAGGCGATTTTTGGTGGAAAAAATCGTATATTTCGTCGTTGCATTTTGACTCTCTGGCAAAGTTCTTGTTGCGTTTTGATTTCTTCATGTTGCGTTTTGATGTTCTTCATGTTGCGTTTTGATTTTTTGGTTGCGTTTTGGTTCATTGCGTTTTGATTGCAGGTTGCGTTTTGAAGAAATTTCATTGCGTTTTGAAGAAATTTCATTGCGTTTTGACCAAATTTCATTGCGTTTTGACCAAATTTCATTGCGTTTTGACCAAGAATCATTGCGTTTTGACCATTGCGTTTTGACCATTGCGTTTTGACCAAATCTCAACCATTGCGTTTTGACCATTGCGTTTTGACCATTGCGTTTTGACCATTGCGTTTTGGCCATTGCGTTTTGACCAAATCTCATTGTTCTTGACATTTGCGTTATTGGACGTTGCGTTTTGCTTAAATTTCATTGCGTTTGACCAAACTCAACCACTGCGTTTTGGATAAAGTTCACTGCGTTTGATCAAAAAGTCACTGCGTTTTGTTAAAGATAAACACTGCGTTTTGTTTGAAATTCTTATGTGAAGACATAACAGGGTTTCAGTAAAACTGGCGCATAATTTGATCCGTATTTGTCGTTTAAGGTCCCGTGACTCATTCCATATCGAAAGACTGAAAAACGAGCGGATACGGCGGTATCCACTCTTTTAGCTGGTTAAGGATTTTTTGAAGCCCAAAACACTCGTTTACTATGATTTGTTGACATTTTTCAGTTTTTTGAATTTTGTGTTAGACTTGTTTGTTTCTAGCTCTTCCCAAAGGCCCATCTGTATTTTAGGCCCGTTTCAGTTTTGTAAGCCTATTTAATCAAACAGCTTTAACCCTAGCAGTAAATTATCTATTTTTAGGACAATTAATTCATTGGCGCTGATTCCGAAGCAATCATTACGGTTTTTATTGATTTTGTAAATCCTGTTAATTTATTATCGTTTTTATCATTAGTCGTGTAAACTCATGAACGTGATATTGCTTACAACAACCACAAACTTCAATCACATATCGATATCTACTTAAGATCCACACATTTTCAACTTATATTCACGTATTAAATGGGAAACGAAGGTTACTTCATCTTCGGTTCAGTGTTAGAGGAACAGAGATACAAGAACTGCTAGATGCAAGCAAAGAAATTTAAAGAGAAAACTCCTTGGACAAATTGAAGGCACTCAAGACAACAATTCCAACATCTCTCGAGCTCTAATCCATCTCATTGTACTTCGTGTTTAGAGAAGCTTTTCACCGACTCTTTGATGCGGAATGAGGACTTTTAGGTCTGTGCTATCTCGAAACATGCGAATTGGAAATGCAATTCGCAATGAAAATTCACGAGGATAGGATTCATTCTGAATTGCAGTGCGATCAGGGCAGTTGATATTTATACGATTCAAAGATGTTCGAGCTTTAAGTATAATACACATGTCAGGAAATAATACAAGATTTCAATGCATATATTTCATGAGCTCAATCTTACAAACATAAAATGCTCATGCAATGTAACTAGCTTATACGACAGATGCGATCAAAGATGAGTTGAACAGTTTCTTGAAATACTTATCTATTCAACTATCCCTATCCTATTAACTATAACCTAACTCTCTTCCCCATATATTATAAAATCTTCCTCTAATCCTCATTAATTCTCAATTAAAATTTCAATTAAACTTCACTAAATACTCAATTTACCATCATCCATTATAAATCTATCTTCTCCTTAAATCTCCATTCCTAAATAATAAAATTCTCCTTCATAATCCATACAATTAAATCTTACACATCAATAATATCATAATTATCACATTTTAATCAATTACCTCAATATCAAATCTATAATAAAAACACACCAATACTAACAAACCACAAACACACTCTACTACAAACTCCACACACAACAAACCCTCAAACACAACAAACAAAAACAAAAAAACACAACAAAAAAAAACTAACCAACAGAAAAACCACAAACACACACACCCCACCACCACACCTCAACCAACACACAAACAAAAACCACACACACACACCCCCACACACCCAACCCCAAACACAACCCCACACAAAAAAACAACACCCTCCCTACCCACCCCACACCACAACACAACACAACAACCACTCATTAACACCACACACCACCCACCACCTCACCCACAACAAACCCACCACACACAACACATACAAAACAACAACCCAACAAAATACAACCACAAAACACAAACAACTCAAACAAAGCAACACCACCCAACCCCACCCCCCACCACACCACAACCACACAACACCAAAACACAAAAAAAAACACCCCCAACTACACACACCACACCCCCCACACCACCCCCACCAACCACAAACCCCCCAAACACCCCATCTCACACCACCCACCCATCCACCACCACCCAAAACACCCACACAACCCACACAAAACAACACACACACACAAACACAACACACAAAACACACCACAAACTAAACAAAAAAACACACAAAAACACCAAACCACACTCACACCAACCACCCACACCACCAACCCACCCACAAAACAAAAACCCCCACCACCAAACCCACCCACACCCACATCACCCCACACCCCCCCACAAACACCACACAACCACACCCAAAACACCCACCCACCACACCCAACAACACAACAACACACCAATCCCCCTCACCAAAACACACCACCTCAACTACAACACCAACCCCAAATCCCCACCAACACCAACAAACCAACCAACACCACCCCCAAAACACCCAAACCACAAACCACACCCAAACACACACAACAACAAAAAAACAAAAACACAACCCCCCCAAACCAACACCCCAAAAACCAAACACCACACACCCCCCCAAACAACACCCCAACCCAACCCCACCCACAAACAATACCAAAAAACAAACAACAAAACCACATAAACAACAAAAACCAACACCCACACCCACACCAACCATAAAACCCACAAAACACCTACAAACCAAAACCAAAACAACAAAAAAACAAACAACAAAAAAAACCAAACAAAACTCAACACAAAAAAACAACCAACAACCAAAACCAAACACACACACTCAAACCCCAAACACCCACAACACCACACCCCCCAACCCCCCCACCAAAAAAAACACAAACCCAACCACACAAACACAAAACACCACCCCAACCCCATCACACCCCCCAAAATCCATCCCTCAAAAACACCAACCTGCAACCCCACAAACAACACTAACACCACAACCCACCTAACCTCCCCGCAAAATCAAAATTATACAATAATCTCTATCTATAAACTACACCCTAAAATCATACATTCCCCCAACACCAACCATACACCACAATTACCCTCAATATCACAATCCCCACCTTACCCCACCCAAACCCCCAAACAAACTAAACTTACCTCATCCCCACCCCCTAAAACTCTTACGCAATCTATATCATCACACACATAAACCTAAACCACAAAAACTCTTACTTAACCATCTCAACTCCCCCAGACTAAAGAATTTTCAAACATATCATCGCTCACTATAATACCCCCCTTATATATATCGTCTTCCCAATTAATATACATCCATTAAATACCATAATCAAAATAAATTCTTACCCACCCTCCTCTTTTATATAATACACACTCATCTCACCCTCCAATAAAAAACCTAGCCACACCACACCCCCATTCCCCCACATCCCCAAAATAATAACATCCAAATTTAATTATATAATCCTAATCCCTCAACTAATTAATCATCTCCCTAATCCATATATAAACATTCATATCCACACACGCACATCTATAACACTTCTCAACTAAACTATTAACACCTTATTCTGTTATCTATTATCCCTCATCCACTCGTATCTACTAATTTAATTAGATAATATCTTTTATCTCGCTATCATCTCTTAATGTCCAATTATCATACTCTCGCCCCTACCTCTCTTTCTTCGCCCCTTTTAATACAAAACTCTTATTCTTTTATTCTAAATAAATATCTTTTCATTAAGTATTTTATACGTTTAATCATTTGCTAAAATTCATTAATTACAATTAAGCACATTCAATAAATTCCCCACAATCCCAACTAATATCTTTTCAACACCTCTATATCCATTAACCATCAAATCTTCTATAACATTAAACTCAACCTTCTATATATCTTTCTTCCCACATCATCTAAACTCAATCTCATCTCCATACCAACCTCACACACTTAATGCATGTGTGTGTCCTAAATTACTCCCTTAAAATAAATAAAACCTATCCACCAGAGATAAATCCCCTCATACACAATATAATACAAACTTAATAGAGAGATTCACACGCGCTAGCGCACTCCAACCCTATATGTGCGCTCCCGCCCCCTCCACAAAATGTGTAATTTATTCTTTTCATAGCTGTTCTCAACACAACTTAAAAAATAAAAAATAAAAAAGTATGAGTGTTTCAAAAAAACTAAAACTTACATGTCCTCGCGCGATTCTAAATCCATACAATTGTTCACTCACTTGTGTGTGTGTCTGTGGTGAGTGTGTTCCAATAACATCAGAGAGAGATATAGAATGTTGAGTGTCTGCTGATCAATTTACTTGGTGGTGTGTGTGTGTGTATTTTTTCTAATTTTGAAATCTTTGTGTTTGGGAGCGAGCTGAGTTAGTAATCCACACCACACACAACCTTTGATACTATACGAGCATAGAATGTGTGTGTGTAATTTTCGTTTTGAACACTTTAATTAAATGTCATATGCATCGTCATTTTAGAATGTTATAGATAGAGCAGACGACCCACACCAGCTTGTCTAGTGTGTTAATTTTGTTGATATTAGGTTGTCGAAATAACAGATGGTTTTCAAACTGAGTTTCCAGACTTTCCTTTTGTTTACAGAATGGGTTTTCTTTAACTCATTTATCCCTGTCGCTAGACGTGGAGCATTTGAGCTTACCTACCTCCTGTGTGTGTGTGATTTCATGATATTGTTCAGTTCTTTTTGAAGTACATTTGAAGATTCTTTGCTCATATAGAGAGAGAAGGAGAGAGACATAGGTGTGTTACATTGCGCAGTAACAGCCATCTAGAGCACTGTCGCTCATCGAGAGTTTTTATAGAGACTAGCCACTATGTCTCTCTATGGCCCCTTGCCACACCGTTGGCGTTGGTGCTCGCGCTCCCTCGGCGATGTGAGCGAGTTGTGCGCGCGCGCGCCACTAGATATATAGATTTTGCAAGAATTACATTCTCTTCGCTGTGTGTGCTACTCGCTCTCTCTCCCCGATGTCTGTGCCCGACTCAGTGTCCTCTCCTCCATAGGTAGAGAGCGCTATCGAGGATATGAGTAGTTGTTGAAGAGACGCAAAGCTCTCGAATGCACAATTCTCGCGCTCTCTCAAATGTGTATCTTTCTGTGTGTGTGTACACACACTCCTTACTGGAAGCTGTTCGGCCGCACTCGCTCTCTCGCGCGCTTGAAAAAAATCAGCTTTTCAGAGTAATTCAACGTCGTCAACTCTTTTCATAGGGATTTAAACGTTACTCCAAAATCGTCATTCATTCCTTTTTGTCTTCTATGGACAATAACAATGACTGTCCAGTATAGTTTTGTTTGGAAAGATGGCATTATAACGTTTTGATCAAAACTTTCCATGTCTTAGCAGTTGGGTTAGGAAATGACTACTAGTATGATTAGACCAAGTTTGTTGGAACAAATTGTTCTAAAATGATTTGAGGATTTTGTCATTTCGGTATTAGAGTTGTCGACTTTTACTCATGGATTTAGACCTGGGGATAGAAGGGCCAGGTTTTTTGCAATGTTTTGGCTTTGTCCTTACAAACGTTTTTTCAACATTTGTCTTCCTAAACTTCTTTAGGCGTTCAAACTGATCAATATAGTTTTGGATGGTGGTTTGAAAGTTTCATAAAGACTTGTTTTTGGATATGTGTAATCATTGTTTCACTTTGTCTTTATTCCAATTTTGATCTACTCTTTTTTTCAAGTGTCATGTCTCTTCCCCACGGGGCAAAAATCTGATTGCAGGATCAGAGAATATCATATGGGTATCTCCATTTCAACGAGCTTCTAGATGAGGCAATCTTGAGGGTATTATGGCTTAAGACAAAGTTGATCTACCCTTATTCGTTGTGCCATTGGTTGCTAACATGTACCTTGGTCTGAATTGACTGATTGGTTTATTAGATTTTCATTTAAAACCTTTATTTGGTTTGTCCATTTCAATCATGTAGTCAATGTCTTTTCTTCCTTAACCTTTAAATCCGAATGACCTTAGTTTTATTTTGAGTTTGACCTTCCTCAAAATTGTTTTAGGGACCTATTTTACAGACTCTTTTTACTAGCCTCATCGTGTTTTGATTGACAACTGAAATTATCATAGGTTTTTAGTTTTAAAACCACTTTGCATGATCAATGTCTTTACGAGCTAATCGTCCTAGAGTTTCATTTAAACTTTGTTTGAAGTATTTTATAATCACTCGTTAGGTCATTAAGGGCCGTGTACTTCTCAAGCTCAGTCTATTGTTTGGTCTGTAAGTAGCATATTAAGACAACTATCACGACTGTAGTAGCCTCCCTGAGCAGCCTACTAGTCTCCATCAAGGTTAGTTCTGCAACTCGCTATTTCTGAGTCAATGATGCGATTTGCTTTCTTTAATGGCTTAACATCGTTTTGTTTTCCTTCGTATCAGAGTTAACTTTGCAATTTTAAATTAGCAAGCGCCAGCAAGACGCTCATCAACACCTTTCTTGCAGCATTTGGTTCAACTGATTTTCATTATTACTTTAATTTGATGACATCAGGAGTGACTTTGCTATCATCCTTCTCCAAAACATATGTGGCATTATGGATTCAGGATGCCAGTATGTGTCTCAACATTTGGCAAACACATCATTTTCATCATGGTTTTGTACCTGTTCCAATGGCGTATCAGTAGAACTTGATTCTGCAGGTAAGACTTCCTAAATCTTTGCCATGATATGTATAAGTTATTTGTTTAGAAGATTATGATTACTTAGGAAAGTATTGTAAGCCGTTTAGGACTCCTTGGTGTATAAAAGGAGGTCCTAGGGTATAGAGTTTGATATAGTTTTCAAGTGATATACACCAATACACATATCAAAAATGAGTCATTCATAGAATTATCATAGCTTCAAGGTTTTGTAACCCTAATACTATTAAGAGTATTCGTATTGTTTCATTAATAATATTAGAGCTTATTGTTTATTGAATTATATGTTCTTAGTTTTACTGTTTCATTAAGAATTCTTCATAATATTAAAGATTAGATTCCGTATAATCTTTAATACACTCAAACATAGTTTCTACTATAGTTGTGTTAGTTTTATCTAATATAACTAGTCCTTATACAAGCTTAAGGAATTTATCTATTGAAGTGGGATCAACACTTACACATTCCGCATAAACGAGAAACGGAATAAAACCACTAAAAATCACCTAAAACCACCCTTTTTTACGTTTTTTCTTGATTCTTTTTGTACAACTAAGTATCCTAAGCCTAGATCTTTGATAAAAACATAAACTTTAAGGTTTTTAACACCAAAATCCTTTGTTTTAATTTTTTAAATGTGTGACTTATGAACACAAACAAAAGATGAGTGTTTTCAAGATCTAAACGCATACAAACTCACAATATCACCTCATGGCGACTGATACCAATTGAAGAATATCAAATCACACACCAATCTATAAAAGAAAGAAAGAAATCTAGAGAGAGTGGTTAGAACAAACTAGAGAGAGAAAGAAATATGTTATTAAAGAATGAACCAACACCCTTTCCATGGAAGGAGATGGTATTTATACTTCCTTACATGGCCGGTCATGGGCTTTTTGTCCCATGGGCTTGGCCCGATTAGCTTACTTTTATACAATTTTTACTAAACACTTAACTACGAGCTACGTAATACATTTCAGGAGTGACCGAGACTTTTTCGTATTTCTAACAGTTTTAAATTGGTGGTGGATGAGCTACTCTAGGAGGAGTGTCATTTGATCATTCAAGGTAAGGATTAGTGGATGAAGAAGAGGAGTAAAAGGGTGAAGAGTTAGGTCTTGAAGGAATGGACGAGGAAGATGAGGTGCCTCTTGTGAATGGTGTCTTGATGGGAGCATTTGGTGGAGTGGTAGAGTTGGGTTTTCTAGAAGGTGGTGGAATGGTAACTTCATCTTCTTTTCTTAAGTCAATGATGAGAGGTTTCTTCCATATGGGTTTGATGATGATTCTTAGTTTTTTGTTAGTGGTTATAGAAGAAGAAGATGTCATGGATGAAAGGAGGTTAAGGAAAATGAGAATGGTGTGAGTGAAAATGAAGAGGATGATGTCTTCTTAAATAATGGTGAATGAGGTTGTGTATAAGGTATAGTTTTATCCTATGGTTTATAAGAATGTTTATGAAAAGTGGTGAGTGTTAACTGAAATTAAGGGAAAAGCAGTCAAAGAACAAAAAGGAAATAGTGAAATTCGATTGTTTTCAATGGACGATCCCCTTATATATGGGACTGTCTTGGATATATTATGGGACCGCCTATATTAATCAGGGACCATCCCCTGTAACTGTCGAATTTTACTTTTTCTAGCTTTTTCCAATAGTCCATGAGGTGAAAAGGTTGTGTTTAGGGTGTTGTTTGTTGCAGATCCTATGTTCTTAAACCACATAAGAAGCTCTACCTAAACTTCCTAAATGTAGATAAATCTAGGAAGAATGTTTTATCTATAAGAAATCATAAAAGTATCTAATAAATCTACTAATGCATGCATGCAAATATTTTACCAACTACCAATAAGCATGCAAAAATAAGAAACTTTCAAGAAAAAAGTTAGCAATGCTTATTAATAATCCGAAGAGTGATTAATCACCTAAAATTATGCAAGTTATCATAGTCACTTACTAGCTAATCTATATAAAAAGCAAACGCACCATGGAATAACATTTAGTCTAACATGAGATAATAAAAAACTACTGTGAGCAAGTCTAAAGAAAAATAAATACCAAGTATATAATTCAAGCAAATTGTAGGATCCCGTTTAACACTTCACTTCATACAATCGATCACGAATCGAACCAAGAAAATGAGAAAGAGATATTGAGTTGTTTAGAGAGAGAAAGAGGAGAGAGAATTGAGAGAGAAAAGAGAAAAGATATTATTAGATATTTTGAACAACTTACTTTTCCAAGTGGAAAAGTTCCTTATATACCCCGACACTTAAAAGTGACGCGCGAGATATTTAACTAGGACTCGGGCTTAGGATTTGCTTAGGATTAAACCCGAAACATATACAATATTAGATTCACTATCGAGCCCGATTCCTGATATTATCCTATTACAACATTAACTAATTAAAGACCGAAGCTCCATCGTAGAGTGACCGAACTTCCTTGTTCGACTCAATAAATTGAGGCTAACATACTTGTTGAAACATTATGGGTCACATGTCGGTCCAACTAAACTCTTAATTTAAAGAAAAAAATAGAACGTTATTTGTGATCCTATTGGTCCAGTAATATAAAACAC
>BQNB010204801.1:0-10663 GCA_026074375.1 Tanacetum coccineum | reverse complement strand
TTAATTATCCAAAAGATACAACTGGATATAGCAAAGTTCAGACAGGCCTGAAACAATTGCAATACAAGAAAACATATATCTGACAGAGATACTAGAGAAACTGATAACTACCAACTCTAATACCAGCAGAATACTATAGATGAATACTAGCATTTTCTTTAGTTGAGACCATTCAACCAAAGAGAGATCAGTCAGTTTAACTGACCCCATTAGCTCACCATAATGCACCAATACCATGCTCTCACAACTACATTTCCACAACTCAATGCAGTAATACTCCATTCAACCTACAACCACAATGGAGTATAACTATAAAGAGAGGGCATCATTGTGCAGAGCATAGCACCCATTCATACTGCAAGGAAGGGCTCTTCCATCCTAGCTACATTTCCCTCAATATTACTACCAAAACCAAACAGCATCCACATCATCACTGAAAGGCTTAAGCAGCAAACAAAGAAGGCATCACTAGGACAGAAACACTCTCCTTCCTACACATTTGTCCATTTTATCACACCCATAAATCTCCACTTTCTCCAAGGAAGGATAACTGATGATTACCTTTCCAGCGTAGAAGCTCTTGAGGTTTTTTAAGTTCCGTAATTCAATCTTGATAAGGCAACGAAACACAACTTTGTCAATATCGGCTTCATCCCAGATCACTTCCTTTAAACTCATACATTTGTTAAAGTTTGCAAATTGACAAGCTCTCGTGCTGCATTAACAGAGAATAGTCTCGCTAACTTATGACAATAAGAAATATCAAGTGTCACTAGGTTCTTAAGGCTTATATATTGATCTGGACAGTTCTATAGATCATCCAACTTACTGAGACCTAACAGAAAAAGGTGTTTCAGCTTCAAAAAAAAATGCTTCTTTGTATTTTCACCACCAAGTTCTACATCTGCATCCCAATCGCTTGAGTACTCCACTAATCTCAAAAGATTAGCACATCGAGATAACATAAATTTTAGTCAGTTAATTCCAATTTTTACATACATTGTAGGCACGATATATTGTGATTCTCTACCGAATCAAAATTATACCATCTCTTAACTTAAATCAATTCCTCAACTTGCTAACAAGGGGATGGGGTATCAAGATTTTCATTCCAGAATCAGAGTCTGTTTTAGTTACAACCTCCACATAACGTCATAGATTTTGTATTACGTCTCCGATTTGTATGACAAATGCTTTCAATTTTGTAAAACTCACACCTTTAGGAATAAGATGTATATGTGGCACAAATAAATCTAGAAATGTGAGCATCGACAATTTGCCTTTCTCCACAAGACTCTTGTTTTTCCTGTCTCCGACCTGATAGTATCCAATATGCAACTCTTCCAACCAACGGAGCTTTGACATCACACTTGGGGCTATATGAGATAGAAGGAAGCAACCTTTAACTTCTAGCCGCCTTAAATTGACCAAATTTCCTATTTCTTGAGGAATTGCTTCAATTCCAGTGTGATTGAGAATTAAAATTTCAAGTGATTTGAGGTCCCCAAGTACAGAAATATCACAGAGAGATTGGTTCCAACCAAGATTGAGCATACACAATTTTGTAAGTTGCTTCAGTGATGGTGGGAGGGACACAATCTTATTATCCCCAAAATCTAAAACTCTAGCTTCTTTCACGCCTAGAATAAATTCATCGGGAATTGTTGATAGAAGATTTCTTTGTATTAGGAAAATATCAAGGAGTGGAATTACAAGCTCATAATCAGGAAGCTTTTTAATACCATCGCACATGAGTGAGATGCCTGTGCAACTTCTCACCTTTTTGTTCTTGGTTGCCTTTCTGTTATAATGGATCCCAGCCTTTACCAAAACTTATTGCTACACTTTAGAAGCAATTAACATGATACTTCACGAACAACGTTGCTTTTTACTGTCAAATTCAGCTCCCCATCAAACAAACATGCAAGCTGATTTGAGGATTTCACTGCATGTCGAACTCCATTCCTGCATCATCCATGCTATCGAGGTCCCTTAAAAATTTCTAGACACTAACCCCAATTAATGTGCCAAAACGTTCTAATGAAATGTTGGAATCTTCTGGGAACATACTACACAGTAGGAAACATAATTTTGCCTCTTCGCTTTCAAGGAAATCATAGCTTAGCTGCAAATGAGAGTATGCTAAACTTATCTTTGGATCTATATATGAAGTTGTATGTTTCTTTAGTTGTGTAAGGGCTCTTTTCCATGCCTCGATGCTTTCATTTTATAAAGCTGCACCTACAGCTTGTATGATGAGTGGTAACCCACCACATCCTTCGACAACCTTTTCTGCAATTTTTTTCAAATTTTCATCGGTCTCCACAGTATCCCCAACCACACGTTTGAAAAGAATCCATGCTTCGTTTGTTGGGGGTTGGGGACAGAAGAGTCTACACTAATAAACAGTAGCCTTCATTGTTTCAAGGACATCTTTGCTTCTTGACGTCAACAAAAATCTTGCAATTATTGTAGCCTGTCCTCAAGGGATTACCACTCTTTAATCCATGCCCGGAATTGACCTTGTCTGCCTAGATGTCTTTTCACTCTTATCGTTGTTTCCTTTTTGGTTTTTTTTTCATTTTTAATTTTCTTTTCTATTTATTCTTTTTTATATTTCCCCTTCCCTCCGCCCCCTTACACCCCCCCTATCCCCCCCCCCCTCCATTCACCTTTTGAGTTCCCCCCACAAGTCATCTAAGATGTGTTGGTCCGAAACAAAGTTTTGTGTTTGGATCTTTAACGAATTAAACGTTTTATAAATCAAATGCTAATAAGTTTTACAATTCTGTCATCATCGGAACAAGTCTGGAAATCTAATCCTATTTATACAAAGTGAAACGGTATGTTGAACCGTTGTGATGGTTAAGAAATAACTGCTTTTGGCAGTTATTTGACAGTTAAATAACTGTCACGTGTGGATTGGGTTGGGTTGCTGTTTTGACCCGTTTGACCCGTTTGACTATGTTTGGGATTACAAGGATGGGTCGTGACCCAATATTCTCCTCCCTAATCTCAAACATTGCTCTGTAGATTCTTCAGTCCGATGAGCTGTCTCATGGTTAAGAACTTGATCCTTGGAAGTGCTTTTGTGAGTATGTCTGCCTTCTGGTATTCTCCACTTATGAACTTGACTTGTAGGTCATCTCTTTCGACGCATTCTCTGATGAAGTTATACTTTGTGTCGATGTGTTTGCTTCTTCCGTGAAATACTGGGTTCTTCATAAGTTCAATTGCAGACTTGTTGTCAACTTGTATTGTGATCTTTTCTTCTTGGGTGTGTGTAAGCTTGCTTAGTAGTCTCTTTAACCATAATGCTGGTGTTGCTGCTGCTGTGGCTGCAATAAATTCTGATTCACATGATGATAATGCTACTGTAGCTTGTTTCTGTGTGCTCCAGCTGATTGGTGATTCACCATAGTAAAATATAATGCCGGTTGTTCCTTTTCCTTCTTGAGTGTTGACTCCGTAGCTACTGTCGCTGTATCCATGTATCTTGTTGTCTTCGTTATGTGTGTATGTGATTCCATAATCTTTTGTTCCTTTCACATATCGTAGTACTTGTCTTATGGCTTTCATGTGTTGTTCTCTTGGTTCTTGCATAAATCGACTAAGTAATCCTATGGAATAACTTAAGTCTGGTCTTGTATGAAGTAGATAACGTAAGCATCCAATTAAGCTTCTATAGTCAGTTGGGTTGACCATTGTTCCTTCTAAATTCTTTGTTAATCTAGTGCCTGGGTCCATTGGTATCAAGGTCTCATTGCAATCTATCATTCCAGCTTCTTTTAAGATTTTGTTTGCGTATGCTGATTGCTTAATGGAGATGTCACCATTGGTTTGTGTGACTTCTATGCCTAAGTAGTAGGCTAGCAATCCTAAATCGCTCATTTCAAACTTTTCTTCCATTTGAGCCTTGAAGAGATCAATTTCTCTTTTTGGTGTGCCGGTAATGATTAGGTCATCTACATAAACTCCTACTAGTAGTATAGAGTCTTTTGATTTCTTGGTGTAGATGGCTTGTTCTAATGCACATTTCTTAAAGTCTAGAGATTTTAAAGTGTTGTCTAGTTTTATGTTCCAAGCACGTGGTGCTTGTCTTAGTCCGTATAGAGCTTTTATAAGTCTATAGACTTTTCCATTTCTTGTATTTATATATTTTCCCCCTTTTCCCCCCTATATATATTATTTTTTTTCCCCCCCCCTTTTTCCCCCCCCCTTTTTTTTTTTTTTTTCTTTTCTTAATGAAACCGTCTGGTTGTGTGACATACATTTCTTCCTTTAAATCTCCGTGTAGGAAAGCAGATTTTACATCAAGGTGATGTACTTCCCATTTGTTGTTTGCAGCTATGGCAAGTAGTAGTCTTATTGTTTCCATCCTAGCTACTGGTGCGAAGACTTCTTCAAAGTCTATGCCATGCTCTTGTATGTCGCCCTTTGTACTCAGTCTTGTTATGCTTGACTAATATTTCTATTAGCTATCCTTTTTGGTCTTAAATACCCATTTTAAGCCTATTGCTTTATGTCCTTTGGGTAGAGTGGTTAACTCCCATGTATTGTTTCTATTGATGGAGTCTAATTCGACCTTCATTGCTTCGATCCATTTTTGATCGGTTGATGCTTCCTTGTAATTCTTAGGTTCGTCTTCAGCTAGTAGTAATTCCTCAGTGTTCTCGTATAGATCATTTAGTGTTCTTAACCTCTTACTGGGTGTGTGATCAAAGTGTGATGGAGAGTCTATGACTTGAATTGAGTCATTGTCACTTTGATAGTAAGATGGTGGCGAATTGATGGGTGTGTCTTGGGAATTTATTTCTGAAGATCGTGTAAAGGGTGTGTGAAATGGTTGAGATTGTGTGTGAGAGTTTCTTGGTGATGCATAATCATCATCATCATTATTTGGAAATTCATTATCTTCTTCTAGTGGTTGAATTTCTTGATCATGATGTTCATGTTTTTCTACTATGAAATCTGTCCATTCTGGTTCGTTTGTCAGTGTGCTCACTTCTGTAGTCTTTCCAATTCCCATGTTTCATTCTCCTTATACTTACTCCTCTACATTAACACATATCCTTTTGTTATTGGATCAAATAGACGATATGCTTTTGAACCTGTGTTCGTATCCTAGGGATACCATTTTCATATTCTGTCGTCTAGTTTCGTCAGATGTTGTGTTTGGTACTTTGCATATCGCTAGCATTTCGAATTTTTAAGTTTCTAAAATTTGGTTTTTCTTTGCTTGATGCTTCATATGGAGTGATGTCCTCTAATGCTTTTTGTAGGGGCCGTTGTTTAAGAATGTATATGGCTGTCTGACAGCGTCAGACCAAACTTTTTGTGGCATTGCTGGTTGTCTTTCATCATGCATCTAGTTGTGGGGATCATGATTGTCCGTTTTTCTTTCTTACAACTCCATTTTGTTGTGGCGAGTAGGGTGCTAGTTAGTTTGCTGCGCTATACCATTTTCTTACAGTATTGGCATGAACTCATTTGAAGTGAATTTCTCCTCGATCGTTTGAACATCTAAGTGATGTTCTTAATTCATTTTCTACTGACTTCTTAAATTCTTTGAAGGTGTCGAAAGCTTGATCTTTCGTGTTTAAGAAGTATGCCCACATATATCTTGAGTAGTCATCTACTAGCAAGAATATGTATTTCTTTCCAGATGGTGTAGGTGGTGTAATTGGTCCACATAAATCTCCATATACTAAATCTAAGGGTGATGTAGATCTAGCTTTAGCTTTCTTAGGAAATGGTGCTCTATTGTGTTTTCCAATTAAACAAACATCGCAAACTTGTGTTGTATGTTTAATGGTAGGTATTCCATGAACTAAATTTCTTTGAGCCATTGTTTTTAATGATTCAAAGTTCAGGTGTCCTAGTCTTGCGTGCCATAACCATGTGTCTTCTTTTAAATTTGCTAATAAACAGACTGGTGTACCCATCTTTAGGTTTGTCTTGTAAAGTCTGTTTCTTTGTCGAGTGACTTTCATGAAGATTTTGTGATTCATGTCATAAAGTCGTAATTCGTCATCTTCCATGACTACTTTACAACCAATTTCAGTGAATTGTCCAAGACTAAATAAGTTGCTTTTTAAGTCAGGAATGTAATATACTTGTGATATGATTCTTTGTTTCTTATCATCACATTCTATGACTATTGAGCCTTTTCCTTTTATTTCTATATATGAACCATCTCCAAATCTTACTTTACCACTAACATCCTCATCTAGATCCTTGAAGTGTTCCCTAACTCCAGTCATGTGATTACTAGCTCCATTGTCTAAGTACCATAAGGTATCCATATTTGTCTCTACATCGTTTTCGTGTAGCGAGATTTCTTGCTCATCAACCTCTAGTGTGGCCATTAATAAGGTTGGTTCCAAGTCTTCTTCAACGAGGTTAGATTGCTCGTTGGTATTTGTCCTTAAAGGACATTTAGGTGCAATGTGCCCTAATTTCTTGCATTCATAGCATCGTAATTTGCTAGTATCATAATTTGACTTTTTGAAGTTATTTCTATTATAACCTTTATGAGAGTTTTCTTCTTTCCTCTCTTCCTTAAAATTCTCATGGTTTCTACCTTGTGAGAATCTAGGTTTTCCTCGTCCTCTTCCTCTAAAATATTTTCCTTTATTGTCATGTCGTGTGAACATTAGTTTATCATGATTGTCCACTTGTTTGCCTTTCTTAAACTTAATTCTTTCTTCATAAGTCTTAAGTCTACCTACTGCTTCTTCTAAAGTCATTTCTTTTAGGTCTGAGTATTGTTCTATAGACGCAACTATTTGCAAATACCTATCTGGTACAGCATTTAATAGTTTACGTACTAGAGTTTGATCTTCAATTGTGTGTCCTAAGTTGGCTGCTTTATTTACTAAGGTTGTTAGTTTTCCGGTGAAGGTTTCTATTGTTTCATCCTCCTTTTCAGTTGTAAACTATCCAAAATCAGATTGGTGTTGATACTAGCTTGTTGGACTCTCTCTTCTCCTATGTGCCTAATTTTCAAGGCATCCCAAATGGCTTTTGCAGTTTTGTGTTTAGTGATTTGAAGTTGTTGTTCTTCTGGTAAGGCTTGATAAAGGAATGCAATAGCAGTTTTATCTTTTTATTATCTGCTTGGGTTTTATCGTTGGGTTCTATTGTTTCCCATAAACCGTTTGCTTCGAGGATAATTTGCATTCGAATTGCCCATAGTGAGTAATTCGAGGGTTTTAAAATTGGACATTGGAATTGTGGTGTACTTGTAGTACTTACTTCTCCTTTTGAAGTATCTCCACTCTCTTTTGTCATATCTCTAAGATATCTAATAAAATCTCCCAAATAAAAATTCCTAACACTAAGTGTGTTGAAATTAAAGTGAGTACTCAAATTTGTTTATGCCTAAAAAGGCTATCTAACTTGAACGGGGCTGTTTTGTTAATTCCAAAAACTATCATTGGGGCTTTAAATCTATGTTCGAATAACCTAAGGTTAATTACTCCTTAAAAATTATTCTATAAATAGTCAATGCTTTATTTTTCTCGGGATCTAGGCAAAGTTACTAATCTAGAATAATGGGGTAACTTATGTATATAGCCTAAACCTAAAAACTTTAATCTATATAAAACTGAAAGAATATAGACTAAAAATTAAAATAAGGGAAAAGTTGAGGGGTGGCTTGTGTAAACCTCTAGGGTTGTAATAACCCTGTGTTGCCCTTATTGTTTTGCTACGCCTCTTGTTTTGTGACTATGAACACACTTTGTGTGTGTTGTTTTGTGGCGGCTTCCTGAGTCTCCTGTGACTCTTCTTCCTGGTGGTCTTGTTTACCGGATAAGATGGCGATTTTATTATCGTCTCTTCTTCTTCTTGTGTTCTTCACCACGAACCTTTCAATTAATTTTGTGCAATTCCTTTTTAGGGTTTCGCAAAAATAATTGGGGGTTTTTTTCTTGTTTGGATAATCTGGAATCAAATGATTCCTTGCGGGTTTTAATAATGATTTTTCAAAGGATTGGTTTAATCCTTAAAGTTATACCGCGGGTTGATGACGGTTTATTATCCAATTATCGTGGTATGTTTTCTTACTTTCGAATCTTAAAAATTGTTGCCTAATCTCACTGTTTTGGGATTAATGATTTTTCCGGTTTGATATGGTGGAACCCTTCGTTGCCAGTGATGTTAATCACTTTGGTAGCGTCGTTGGATTCGCCTTCTTATTAACACGAAAAGTGATCAGTGATTCGTGTTGTGTTTTTTTTTAAAAAACTGGAAAAATTTGTGTGGCTTTTTGATTCAAGTATGAACACTGCTTCTTTCTAATTGTAATTTCTGGGCAAATGATGATCTTTCTTGGTTTAATTCGGCCAAGGCTCTGATGCCAATTTGTTGGTCCGAAACAAAGTTTTGTGTTTGGATCTTTAACGAATTAAACGTTTTATAAATCAAATGCTAATAAGTTTTACAATTCTGTCATCATCGGAACAAGTCTGGAAATCTAATCCTATTTATACAAAGTGAAACGGTATGTTGTAAACCGTTTGTGAGGTGTAAAGAAATAACTGCTTATGGCAGTTATTTGACAGTAAATAACTGTCACGTTGTGGAGGATTGGGTTGGGTTGCTGTTTTGACCCGTTTGACCCGTTTGACTATGTTTGGGATTACAAGGATGGGTCGTGACCCAATAAGATGACCAGAATCTTCTCGCCTTTGGTAATTCGTTTTGCTGCAATTTCAACCTCATTTTTGATCCCTTCAGCATCTACAGGTTGTGAGACAGTTATAAATTCAACAGCAGCAAATAAACTTTTCGCCGTGATAGCAACTTCCTTGGCTAGCATGGTCTTTCCTGCACCTCCTGTACCATAGATTCCTATGATTTGTTTGCTGTCATCTTCAATAGATTTAATGATCTCATTGAAACACGACTTTTGGGTATCAACATCATCAATGTATTTCCTTTCGTAGAAACTAGACGTTCCAGTGTGTAGGAAATCTACAGAAACAGTTCACTTTCATATACAAAGGGCCGCCCAGCTTTTAGTGAGGAATTTTTTGTACAAGCGTGTAGCAATCTTGTTTGCCCGCTTCTTACACCGTGACTATGAAGGGTGACCAAGATGGGTACGACATTCCAAAGTTGAAGCTCCAGTCTTGTTGGCATTAGTTTCACCACCATCAAAATCCTCTTTGCTTCATATATGTGAGAATCAGTGTCTGGCCCCGTCAAATAACTTCATTTGCTTCAGATGACGGGATCATTTGCTTCAGATACGTGAGATTCAGCGTTGGCCCCTCCAGTAACTTCTTTTGCTTCAGATATGTGAGAATCCGCGTTGACCCCTCAATAATTTTTTTGCTTCAGTTATGTGAGATTCAGCCTTGGTCACCCACTTTTCCACACCATCTTTGAGCCTATCTCCTTTCTCTTTTGCAGCTGCTATCTGTAGTACAACACTGCCCCTCATCTGCGTTAGGCCTTCAACTTTTTCATGAAGATCTTTAATGTATTCGGAGCAGTTCGACATGTAGCTAATCTCCTTTTTAGCAACACCAAACAATGTGTCGACTACCTTTCCAACCATGGAAGTAACAATCTCTTGTGCCATTACAAATTTCTTTAACTTTCTGTTGATTTGTTGATGTGTTTAAAGTACGTATGTAGCTCAAAGCAAGAGTGAAAGAACTAAAGGTGATTATATTTTCATTAAAGAAACATTATAGAAATACAGTTCATGTGTATTGAATATAAAGCCTAGCTAGAAAACTTGATATATAAGTTTACTAATAGATGTTGAAAGTTCTAACCGCATCTTACCGATCAACCCCAACGTTATATACAATAATACCATGCATCATCCTAGTATAAAAAAAGTAGAAGCAGCTAGCTAAAAGTGATTGTTAAAAGAGAAATCGATTTTTGACGTAGATCTAGTTTTCTTTCATTTGCAACAAATTCAACGTTGGGTTCTTGTGGGGTTCTACTCCGTATAAATTTTAAAAATTTTTTTTGAAATTAAATTTTTTTTTAAAAAAAAAAAATTTAGTTAATTTTTTTTTCGAAATTAAGGACTAACGATGCAATATAAAGGATTAACGATGCAGTTAACGACTAACGATGCAATATAAAATAAACGATCGTTAGAAATTTAACTTGAAAACTTGTTAATTGCCTAACATTGCAACCAAAAACAAGATTGATACCTTAAATTGAGAAAAAAAGATGAGTACCTTTAATTGACATTGAACCTAAGATGGGTACCTTTTTATGCTATTTGCCCTTTTTTATATTATCTTAAATAGCATCTATGACTTTTTCAATTGCACCACTCTTTGTCTCCCACTAGTAGACTTTTAAGGAGTAAAGAGATCAATGATTAAGCTAAAAAAGAACTAAGTTATAAATGGGAGGAAAGAATTAGTAAAAAAATGACGGCGGTCCCCCCTTTTTTCAATCCTAAAACCTTCTGATCTACTACCTCTTTCGTGTAAAGATTGCTATAACCCTGTAATTGAACTTGTGAATCGCTCTCATAACGAGCATGTTAGGTGATTTTTTTCCTTAGGAGCATAGGGATCAGATTGATTTCATAACCCCAAAACCCTAAAATCCTTTTTTTGCAACTGGTCCTAGTTTTATTATCTAATCTGCTATAAACCCTAGTTTTCCAATCTGATTT
>BQNB010204799.1:0-10663 GCA_026074375.1 Tanacetum coccineum | reverse complement strand
GAATATGATGAACAAGATGATGAAAATGAAGATGATGATAATGAGCAAACTGATTCAGAAAATGATGGTGATGACTTTGTTCATCCCAAGTTTTCCACTCATGATGAAGAGGATAAAGAAGAAGATATCTTTGATCCTAGGGTTCAAACACGTTATCATATTGAATTCACTAATGATGAAGACAGTGATGAAGAAATTCGAAGTGCGAATGTTGAGAGAGACGAGCAAGATGAAGAGGAGACAAATGAAGAGGAGACAAATGAAGAGGTCAAAGCAAATGAATTATACAGGGACGTGAACAACAATCTGATTGGAAGAGATACTGAAATGACAAATGCTCCACGCACTATCATTCAAACCACTCAAGTAATAGAAGACACTCATGTGATCATAACTCCGGTCAATCCTGAAGGTCAACAACAGAGTTCTTCTATGTCATCTGGCTTTATGTCTAACATGCTAAAACCTAGTCCAGATACAGGTATTGACTCTCTATTCAATCTGAACACTAAGTCAACTTCATTGATAGATGTTCCGGTTACTACTATTGTTGAGCCACCTCTTTTGTCTGCAACAACTCTTCCTCTACCACCCACTCCTCTCATCACACATCTGCAACAAACACCAGTTCCCACACCAACAACTATTCTAAGCTCTTCCCTACAAGATCTTCCAAACTTTGGCTCTTTGTTCGGATTTGACCATAGACTAAAAACTTTGGAAAACAACTACTTAGAGTTCAAGCAAACGAATCAATTTGCTGCAGTAGTTTCTTTAATTCTTGGCATTGTTGACACGTACCTTGCCAATAAGATGAATGAAGTTGTCAAGACAGCTGTTCAATTACAGTCAAACAAACTCAGAGATGAAGCTCAAGTTGAAAATGAAGATTTCATCAATAAACTTGATGACAACATCAAGAAAATCATCAAAGACCAAGTCAAAGAACAAGTCTCTAAGATTTTGCTAAAAATTAAGAAGACTGTAAATGAACAACTTGAAGCAGAGGTTCTGACTCGTTCATCCAATGAATCTAATACATCTCATGTCGTAGTCGCCAACCTATTTGAACTAGAACTGAAGAAGATTCTCATAGATAAGATGTAGAACAATAAGTCAATCCACAGATCTGATGAACAAAAGAATCTCTACAAAGCATTGGTTGACGCTTACAAAAGTGACAAACTTATACTTGACACATATGGAGAAACTGTTTCATTTAAAAGACGTCGAGATGATGAGGATAAAGACGAAGAACCCTCCGTTGGATCAAACCGGGGGTCCAAGAGAAGAAGAGCGGGAAAAGAACTAGAGTCAACCAGTGCACCAAAGGAAAATCCCTCCAAGACAACTGGAAAGTCAACTGAAGGGTCCAAATCTCATCACAAGTCTGCTAACGAGTCTGCTCAAGCAGAGGAGCCAATGCACACTGCCAAAGATTTGGAAGAACACGCACATCAGGAGTTTGAAATAGGAGTTATTGAAGATCAACCTGATGAAGAGACCTCTCAGCTTCCTGATTGGTTTTAGAAACCAGCAAAACCTCATATTCCCGATCGTGATTGGAACAAGACTTTGCCTGATGCTCATGGACCTGTTCAACCTTGGCTAAGCTCTCTGGTCTAGATGGAAGATCCGTGTGAGTCGTTTAATGAGCTGATGGACACTCCTCTTGACTTCTCAGCATTTGTAATGAACCGGCTTAAAGTTGATACTTTAACTCTAGAATTACTAGATGGTCCAACATTCGAGCTGATGAAAGGATCATGTAAGAGTCTGGTGGAGCTCAAATACTTCTTTGAAGAAGTCTACAAGGCAACCACTGATCAATTAGACTGGAACAACCCTGAAGGTCAGCAATATCTACATGATCTGCACAAGCCAATACCATTAATACCTAATTCTTGAGGTCGTCATGTCATACCTTTTGATCACTTCATCAACAACGACATTGAGTATCTAAGTGGTAGTGTCTCAAGCCGAAAATATACAACTTCAGTGATGAAGACCTAGGCTGCAAATTACGAGCACATCAAATGGATTGAAGATTTGGTCCCTAACAGAATGTGGAGTCAAGTGCCGGTTAGCTATGACAAACATGCCCTCCGGGAATCTCACGTTGGGGGTGAAAACGACAACAATTCTATGGATTTGCTGCTAACAGGGAATCTGCTTGCGATGACTACTCTAAATGCAGAATCATTGCTGTCATAAAGCTTCAAATAGTCAAATGGCATAATTACAAACATCTGGATTGGATCATAGTTCGTAGAGATGATGACAAGTTATACAAATTCAAAGAAGGCGATTTCAACAGGCTTTGCATTCAAGACATCGAAGACATGCTGCTTCTTCTAGTTCAAGGCAAGTTGATAAATCTCACTGTTAAAGAACTCCTAGCTTTTAATGTCTCCTTGTGAATGTTTACAACAAGCATTGTCATCCAAAGGCATGTGGAAGATCTTCAATTAGGTGTCGAAAGTTACCAAAAGAAGCTCAACCTCACAAAGTCGGATACGCACAGACCAGATAGATCTTAAACAAAGGGAAGCTTATACATCATACTCCAATCCCAGAGGTTTCATTTACCATAACAAAGACAAGAAGAACATATTGTTGCGTATTGATGAACTACACAAGTTTAGTGACGGTACACTTAATGATGTTCGGACTGCTCTTAATGATCGTCTAAAGGGAATTTGGATGAAGTATCTGCCACAGACTATCTAGAGACAAAGTGATAAAGATAAAGCAGGAGCTATGATCCAGGCAATTGATAAACAGTTAAAGACCAGGAGGATTATGCGGAGTTTGGAAAAAATTATTGGTGGGAGACCATACGAGGGAGACTTTCGGCTGTTACAAAGGACCATATGATTTATCATATGATGTCCTAATCATACCAGATCAAACCTTGTACGAAATAAATAACTTGTGAATTTGTATATATGTAGTGTAGACTTTATGGTGATGTTAAGGAGTGCTCGAGTACAAAATTTTCAAGAATTTCTTAGTAAATTCAATTTTTTTTAATTATTGTACTCAGAACTGTCTTATATACCCTTAAAATTGAGGGGGAGCATTAAAATGTTCATAATAGTCATCTTGTAACATTTTGTCCCTGAACGTTTAATCAATTGATATCTAAAATATCAAGGGATTAACATTTTGGATAAGGGGAGAAAATGTTATTAAACTGAATCTAATTTGTACTGAAATGTGATCTTATAAAATGGACTCAATGCACTCCACACTAAGCATGTACTATGATTACGATGCACATGTTAAGGGGGAGCTTTTAGTGATGATGAAAAACTCTCAAAGTGTAAATCTTTTTATATTTATATCAAACACTTTGATTGAACTTTTCAATGTTTTTGGAAGGACTATAACGAAATAGCCAAAATACCGACCATGTACTTAAAATTTATGAAGTTATAAGGCAGTTAGGCATAGGTATTCAAATCCCATGATCAAGCCAAAACCAGAGAGATCTACCTAGGGATATCCACTAGTTAGAGTAGAAGTCCTTAGGTATGATACAAAAGGAGAAAAAGTGAGAATCAAGAATAATGTCGACTGAGATGGAGCTAACACTGGAACAAACCCAATAAGGTGTTAGTTTTGAAGTCTCGGTAAGTATTGAAGGGGTTGAATAATGAAAAAGAAATGTAAGGATAAAGGGTGTAAAGAAAGAAGCCCTCTATACACTTAGGCAGAAACTGGGTCAATACATAAACTGTCAGAAACACTAAGCTGTTGTCTGACATTGAAGACAGTCATGGACCCAGTGACGCTATGCACAACCCTCCCTAGCCACTCAAGGTCTCTCAAAAGACTCTTGTTTCATTTCTCACAGAGATTACACGCATTTCTGTTGACTTTCTCACTCTGAGTTAGTTGATATGGAAAACGTGACAGTCTGCTCCAGCCTTCATTCACTAAAATAAAAGTGCACTATTGAGTCTAGAGGCAAAAGAGATCATCCATAAATCTCATTAGGACACTTGTCAAATTATGCTTGCTAAGTCACACAATGTGAATAACAAGATATATATTAAGAGTCCTACGCATTATCCTTGTGATTTTGCCAGAACATCCGAGTGATATCATTCACAATGAAGACGGAAATCCTGCTTGAGCCAACATCAAACAAGCTTATGGTAGGTGACTTGTGCGATTCTGTATGAATCAAACTTGTGACAATTAGAAAGAAACGATGGTGAGATTCTTTAAGAATCAAACTTGTTCCAGGTTATGAATTAACGATTGATGATAAATTTTGAAATGATTAACACTATCGATGTGTCACAAAACCACTTTAGCAAGTGACACGTCGATTGATTTTCAAATCGATTTTTCTATTCAATCGGTGAGACTTCGTCTTGCTGGTTCACTCATACCGTGTTGTCTGCTTTGATACGCTCTGGTAATAAGAACGGCTAGTGCAGCTGCGAAACCCTGTCAAGGAGATTCTTCATAATTCTACCTGATCACAGGCGGTATTTATACTGATCACTGGGGAACCGTGGTTATTGCAACCATATTTGAAGAAGTCACAAAGACACTCTCGTCCATATCTATTAATTACCACTAACCTAGACCTGCATGTAGTCATGACGATTGGTGCAGCTGATCCCTGACGTGTCAAGATTCATAGCCACATGCTCATACACGACTGACAAATATAAAGACATCATGAAAGCTCAAGTACATGTTTCAAGACTTCCGCTAGTCTGATACCGAACGTCTTTCTCAAAGTTACGAAGTGTTAAAGTTAAAGAACCTCAAGAAAAATGCATTATTAAAGCTTTTCAAGTTTACATATCAAAAAAGGTATGAGCATGTCAGTCCAGAAGTCACAAGTTCACAAGATGGCAAAGTTTACAAGATAGCAAAACGAGATTATGCTTGGTTGATGATCTCAAGTTGTTCAAGATCACATTTTCACATTCAAGTCAAGATAAAGGAACAAGCTCAAGCCTAAAGTCAATGATCACTACATCAACTCACAAGTTAATGATTAAAGTTAAAGACTACGAGCTCAAGACTAAAGTTAAAGTATAGTATGCTAGATTTAAGTTTTTGTAAAATGGAGTGACCTTCCTTAGGTGGAGATTTTTATGAATACGAAAATCCTAGGAAAGTATTGGTCACTCCATAGATAACTGTCATTAGCTCGTTTAGTTATTTTTGGAACCTTAATAGGCCAAGTTAGGAAAATCCCATGTTAAGCCCATCCATGGCCAGCCTCATTAAGGTATTTATACACCTCTCCATGCCTTGGAGAGGTGGTTGGTTGGTTGGTTGTATTTTTCACATAGTTAATGCATTTCTTTTCTTCTACTTTCTCTCATTAAAATACTTCTTTTCTTCCCACTTTCTCTCACTAGTTCTTCTTGTTAAAGATTACTCATATTCTACAAAAGGAAAGAAAGAAATGTATAAACTGATTTAGAACAGAAAGAATATGTGTGCAAAAAGTGAGATAATTAGTAGGGAACAGTCTAGTATTTATAGGCAAAGCTGGGAGCTTTTTGTCTGGCTGGCCCCCTAGCTCAAGTGCCGGCCCCCTTATCACTAAGGGGGGCGCCCTTATATTTAAGGGGACCGCCCAGGCCAAGACGCTTCCTTTTTTGTCTTTTCTAGGGGAGGTGTTTTCTTGAACATTTCTAGCCGTTTTAGGTAGAAAATTTGAATTCAAAATATTTATTTTGAATAAAACATTTCTTTTAAATGTTAAAAATATTTTGTAAAAGTTATAAAAATGTTTGTAACATTTTATAAAAAATGTGAGGTTGAATAAAAATTCCTTTGATCATAAAATGCATTAAGCATTTATTTATTCATACCTTTAAGTGATTAAATTTTCAAAATGAAAATTTACTACTAATTACTTGTTTACGTTTAATTTTACATTGAGCGTTTTTACATTTTGTGATTATCAAAACGTAGAGAGGTCGAAAAATATTAATAACGTTTTTAGGCATTATTTCTATCAACAATCTCCCCCTTTTTGATGATTACAAAATCTAAACTCATTAAATGTAAAATTATTTTTAAACAAGTATTTAGTGAGTTTTATTTCCATTTCTCCCCCTTTTTGTAGAATCAAAAAGGCTTCGTCGATGAATATGCGTAAAATCGACGGAATAAACGCTCCCCCTTGATGTGTACTCCCCCTCGTTCGAGGGCACCAAGAAATCGAGCTATGGTAACTTTGCTACAAAAACAAGTTAGAAGAACAAGACAACGATTTCTAACATATAGCAAAATACAAAGGAAAAATAATTAAACATATCAATAATGTTTGACAAGTGTCAAGTTATTTGTACCAACCAACCATCACAAATAAAAATATAAAGAAAAATCAAACAAAAGGTCATTTATTGAATCATAGAAATTGTGTTTAAAACACTATCATACATCATGCATTCATCAAATCTAGATATTATGCTTGAAGCATAATAATACATTCTACATAAATAGAAACTACAAAGGTCCTAATTTGTCTAGATTTCTATAGGAAACCATTGGACTTGCTTGCAAAAGGAGTGGGTTGGACATTTATTTAAAAGCACAAAAAGATAAGCATGTAATATGCTTAGTTGGTTGTTGGTGGAGAGTTTGGAGCGGAGGTAGTTGTTGGAGGGTAGTCTCGTTGTACTTGGATTGGTGGTTGTGGACGAGTAAGAAGAAATTCAATCCAATTGAGATCTTCACTCATGGTTAGGAATTGTTTTTGGTTAAAGATGCAACAAGGACAATAGCCAACATGTTGTTCAACTTGATTTAAGTTGAGGATGTGAGGCAATTTTAGAGAATATGGTGATAAGGGAGTGTTACGTTAGGAAAGGTGCATAGCTAGATGATTTGATAAGTCTTGGAGTTAATTAATGTCATCAATAAGCATTTCTTTACTTGGAGATGGAGGTGGTGAAGGTTGAGTTTGGTTGTCACTTTGAGGTGAGGATGGAGTTTGAGCATGAAGCACACTAGCAACATGTGGATTAATGAGTAAGCGAGGAAATGAGGGTTGTGTGAGTTGAGTTTGATTGATACTTTGTGATGGAATGAGAGCTTGTCCAACATTAGTGTCACAAGAATCACCAAGTGGCAGTGAGTGAGATTGTAGTAAATCATGGTTTGAATGAGTAGTAGGAGGGTTTTCTTGTGATGGTTCATTGAGAGGAGATTGTAGTTTGGGCATTGGTGTAGGTAAGTTAACATCAACCTCATTGGATGTGTTACAATAGTTCAACTTCTTTCTCCATATGGGTCTTACGGATATTTTAGCTACCTTTGAAGGTTTAGGTAAAGGTTTATGAGGGGAAGACATTAGAGAAGACAAGATGAATGTGGTGACTATGGTGAAGATGAGGTTTGATTTATACTAGGATGATGATGTAGTTAAGGATGAATGGATATTGTTAGAAAACAAGTCTAATAAATGTTGGTGAGTTCTGGCAAAATATAGATGAGTCTAGGTGAAAGAGGGTCAAAAAGCAGAAAGAAACAGTAAAAACCGTGCATCAGATGGTCGACCCCTTTATCTATATGGTCGACCCTCTTATCACTAAGGGGGCCGCCTCTTTGAGCAAAGGGGCCCGCCACTTGGAAATGTCTAGGATGTCTAGGTTTTTGTTTTCTTGCAGGAAATGGTAAAAAGGTGGACTGTTTTGTAGCCATTTTGCAGCAAGCCCTAATTTTTATAGCAATCAAGACTAATTCAAATAACATTTAGCAAGCAAGAATATATGAATAAGCATGCAAAGTCTTAATTTTTATAGCAATCAAGACTATAACATTTAGCAAGCAAAGAGGCAATTAAAAAATCTATAATGAAGAGCATATTAATTGGAGTATTAACTAATAGTTGTAATGCTCCTAAGATTAGTACTTCATAAAATTTCTTAAACAAGATAAGTAGGTTGTAAACACATCTCATGAGACTTGTGTTTGTATTTATAATCCTAGTGTGTGCCTAAATGCGACAAACGTGGAGTAACGATTATTTCGACTCTCAAATAAAAACCTTAGAAATAATCCAAGTGCTCCTTGATTTAATTTTGCTCAATCAAGAGTGTCGAAAAATATATATTGGATTATATATTCCGGAAACAAGTGTGAGATCATTATGCATGAATGGAAAATATTTTTAGCATATCTCAACAATGTATAAAAATAGATTTTCATGAACTCCTAGTCGTGAGAAGGATTTTTGAGAAGTAGATTGGGATATATATATATGTATTCGAGTTTTGAAGCTTAAGTCTTGGCAAAACCAAGGTTTGTAAGTATTTACTAATAAGCAATTTTGTATAAAAGAAAAACTATCTTTTGAGAAATTCCCAATCTTTGATTTTATGCAAAATAGAATCCTAGACACAGATTTAAAAGGAAAAAAAATTACGGACTGTCAGATGGCCGGTCCCCTTATGTGCGTGGCCGGACCCCTTATCACTAAGGGGCCCGCCCTTTACGAGCTAAGGGGGCCGCCCATCTGACAATTTTTTCCCAATTTTTTTTATTTTGTCATGTTGGTTTTGGTTGTAGTTTAATGCTCTTGTTTATTTTTAAGAGAATTGAGTTCCTATTAACATTAGTAGTGATATAAATACTTAATAAGTACTTAATCAATTTGTTCCATCATTCCTAAACCTAGACGTAAGTAATTACAAGGCTCGTATTTAAGGGGTTTAGTTAGAATGTCGGCAATTTTATCTTCTGATGAAACCTTTTCTATGGAAAAATTCCCTTTTTGAACATTTTCACGAAGGAAATGGTGACGAATCTCAATGTGTTTTATACGAGAGTGTTGTACGGGATTTTTACTTAAGTCTATAGCCCCTTTGTTATCACACATTATATGAATGTCATCTAAACTAATGCCATAATCTACGAGAGCTTGTTTCATCCATAGTGCTTATTGACATGCCTTTCCGACGCTTACATATTCGGCTTCGGTAGTGGAAATAGCAAGAGCAGTTTGTTTCTTTGAAAAGCAAGATGTTAAACAACACCCCATAAACGTACAAATAACACTAGTGCTTTTTCTATTCACATAATCTCCTACATGATCAGAGTCGGCATATACTATAGTTTCTATGTCGGACCCCTTAGGATACCATAATCCTAAGTGCGTAGTGCCTTTAATGTATCAAAAGATACGTTTAACTACTTCAAGGTGAGAGGTTTTGAGATCCTCTTGGAAGCGTGCATAAAGGGAAACACTAGACATGATATCGGGCCTACTCGCCGTTAAATATAATAAACTACCTATCATACCTCTATATTTGGTATCGTCTACGGACTCACCTTCTACGTCTTTTATGAGTTTCGTCTCCGTAGACATAAGAGTTTTCATTGGCTTAGAGTCTTCTAATTCAAATTTCTTAAGCATTTCTTTTATATATTTTGATTGATTAAAGAATATACCATCTTCTAATTGTTTTATTTGTAATCCTAAGAAGAAGTTAAGTTCCCCCATCATACTCATTTTAAACTCATCATGCATGATCTTGGCAAAATCATCACATAACTCTTGACAAGTTGATCTGAATATGATGTCATTGACATATATTTAGACAATGATGAGGTTAGAGTCCCTTTTCTTAGTAAAGAGAGTTTTATCTACCATTCTCATTTTATAATCATGTTTAATTGTTGGAACTTATTGAAAACGACTAAGTGTCGTTTCTGTTGTTAGAGATGTTCGCTTCTGCTGATAGCTTTAAGTCGTTCCTGCTGGCAGTTCAAGTAGCATTCCTGCTGATTATGTTTCTGCTGGTCATGTTCTCGTTCCTGCTGACAGAGATAGAATCTGCTGTTTGTTATTTATAGACGTATTTAATGTAATTAAAGAATTATAGTTATATTCTAGTATTATCTCATTAATATAGGAATGAGATAAATTAGGAAGAGATTGATGTATATCTCTTACGTGATTTTAGTTTTCTTGTTGACCAATTTAGGGTTTCTTATCTATAAAAGAAACCTTTAGCATTAAGGATGGGTATCGATTACAAAAGCACAAAAAACAATTTATTATCAATAGAAAGATCCATAGAGGATCATTGTTTTATATTTGTTCTTCTTTATATTACGGTGTTTAGTTTCCGCCTAAACAAGTATTAGAGTCTCTCACATATATACTTGTGATTACATAAGTTTTATACAACCACGTAGGCTAGAAGATCTATCTAGTATCAGATCCTAACACTCTTCTCAGCTCTCAAGAGTCTCTAAGCTCTTGATGGAGCTTAACTGAACCTAATTTTACTTATATAATAAACCAGCTAAAAAAAAACATTACCTTTGCATTTTGGGATTATTAGCTTATGGAAGGGGGATCTATAAAGGAAGGATCCCCATGGACTTATACCCTAGCTTATTAATAAGCTAGGGAGCTTGTAGTTGCCTTAAATGGTCCTCTTGTTTAGCTAGAGGCCTTGTAAGTTTTTCTTTAATTTCTTGCTTTAAATATTAGTTTTATTGCTTTCTAAACTTAGATCTGCTTATTTGCTTATTTAATTTGCTTATTAGTGCTTATTTGTGTTTTATCTAGCTTAATAATCATAATAGTTTATCTGTTTTTGCTTCTCTTAGTCTAGATCATAGTTTTATATATCACTTGTCATAAAACCTTAAAAAACCAAAAAAA
>BQNB010204795.1:0-10663 GCA_026074375.1 Tanacetum coccineum | reverse complement strand
AAAAATATTTACAAATTAAAATAAAGAGAAAAACAAAGATATATAAAAGTCAAAGTTTCCATCAGCAGTGACAGTTTTTGCGAGAGTTGAAGTAGATGAAGTTGAATCTGGTTGTTGTTGACGTTTATCGGATGCATCAGCAGTAGTAACAATGGAAGACTTTGAAACAACTTGATTTTCTCCATTGAAATATTTGTCGAATGAAGGACCGAATAGACTTTCCAACTCTGTCATTGACGTCATGACTATCATATATGCTATAGGAACTTTTGTTGACGTTATGGTGCGAGGCTTGAATCGTTTTGTTCAAACATCATTGTTTCCTATTCATCTGTTTTGAATCCTTTGAGACTTTGGTCTAGCAAATATCTCTTGTATCAAAGCTATCCCATGGTACCTTGGTCTCCCAGATATCACATTTTCTTTTATAAATGCCTTGATTATGTCTCTATTGAAATAAGTACATGCACTCAAATGAAGAGTTTGTTCCTTCTGAACAGTGATGGATGTACATGCGCTTGAATCATGAGTCTGTTTGCATTCATGAGGGTTAGTGATATCTGTATTGGAACCATGTGGGGTTCGCAGTCAACCTTGCTCGTGCAAGAGTCGAATGACTTTCCTGTAGGAATCCACCTAAGACCAACAGTTCTGAAAATTCTACCCGTGGGTTTCCACCTAAGACAAGATCTATGAGACGTTTTCTCGTACACAGTGGAAGACTTATTAGGAGAAAATATATGTCTTGTAAAGATTTGCCTTACAGGTTTCTGAGTATGACTCTTTTGTTCTACGGGTTTGTTTCTGTTTGTTGTCTTATTAAGTTGAATCTTAGCACGTGGATTCACTTCATGCAAGAATTTTGTTATACAAGCATCATGATTTGCATTAAAGACACGTGTATGATATGTAGAACAAACAAAGTATTTGGAATCCGAAAAAGGACTAGAATTCCTAGAGTGATCTGCTATTTGCACAACATTTGACGTTACGCAACTACTCTTAGATGTAGGCCAATTCCTAGTCATTTGATTCATGCTCCTAGGTTTTGGTATGCTCCCATTAGTAGTGTTTTGTAAGCTAGCAGAAGGCATCACACTAGTTTTTGAATTTCTATCTTTTACTTGTGTCTTTTTCTTAGCTTGCTTTAGATAGTGATTATGAAACATGTCATTTGAACTAAATCTTGGCATGTTCTTTGAGCTATTCCTAGATTCGTTAGATGCAATCACGTGATAGGTTTTGCAAAACAGATTCTCGAACCTTAGGCAAATAATGAGGAGTGACTGGTTTTGAAAAATTGTTTTTCACATCAACTTGGGAGGCAAACCATGGTTTTGAAATTTTAGGTCATTCAAATTTAAACGTATTCAGTTGTCTAACAACTGATTGGTTTCTGAGTGGTTGTAAAGTCGGTTTCCCCAAGATTGATGGTTTTGCAAACTTAGTATCCACACTATTTTCTTTTAACTTTCTTAATTCATTTTTCAAAGCAGCAATTACAAAAACCTTTTCCTGAAGCTTAGCTTTCAAATCAGCGTTTTCAATATACTTTTTGTTCATTTGAGCAATCAGAGAATCATTATGGTCTTTCGTCTGAACTCGTGTCTTTTTGATAGAATCATAAAGATCTTTGTAAGTCTGTTTCAAATGCTCAGTTTCCTTATTTAAATGCTCATTTTCTGTAAGTAATTTAGCCACACTATGTTCCAATTCGATGTTTATTGTTTCAATTTCATCTATGTCAAGTTTGACCTTGGCTTCATTACTTCTTTTTTTCAAAAATTGACCATGTTGCCCGGATTTTACAGATTGATTTTGACATGTAAGTTCAAGAGCAATGCAATGTGCTTCGAGTTTTGAAAAATCTTTTTGAAATTGGGCAATGGTCTTTTTTAGACAAATATTTTCAGACTCGAGAGATTGGTTTAAAAATTCAGTTGTCTTGTTATCATGTGATGAATCAAGCATAGGAATTTTAACTTGACATTGTTCAGTAACCCCTCCTCCATTATTGAATTTAGGTTGCTTAATATGTTGTTGTCCTATAGCAAATACATTACATTCATCAGTCAATTATACCCCAGTCATTGGCTCTTTTATTCACCCTTATGTCATACAGTCTTTTGTGACGTGTTCTTTCAGCAACGGACTTCTTTACATTACTCATGTGTTGAAGTAATGTTTCTCTGAACTCTTTAACTTCGATTTCAGTGTATTCAACAAAATACTTGTCTGTCATTTGACTATCATAATTCAAAGTAAACTGTGAATCAATGATTTACTGAAACTGTTTGTTAAGCACCCAAAAGGCAGCCATGGATCCATCTTCTAATTAAAATTCGTCTTTGTCAAGTTGCTTTTCTAACTACATTGAGGAACACATAGTTGTAAAAGTCTCAACATCTTGACCAAAGAGTGACATAAATGCCTGATGTGTGCTTAAACACACATTATTTTAGCCCCGAAAAATACTATAAAACGGACTAATAACCATAAAAGATGAGTAATTATATTGCAAATATGTTTGGTATGCGTTATTATGTCTTGCAGGTACAAAGGAATGAAAACAAAGCAAAAATGGTATTTTTCGGGTGAGTTTCAATGACGTTCTTACGTTTATCGAGATTCAAACAAACTCGGAAAAATTCTCCGAGCACTCCATTGGAAAGAGCACAAAATTACAAGCCCATCGGTACCTTCCTTAATTTTTGAACTGGTTCAAATAATATTAAATGGATCGTTCAAATTCTATTTTGACCTATACTAAATCTCGCATGCCACTAAAAGAGGTTAAAACTAATTTGTTTGCATGGTAAATACATAACTATACAACAGCGCAACTGGTCGTGTGGTTATGCCTTGTGCTCGTGACCAAAAGGTCACCGGTTCGAGTCCTGGGCATGCCTCAGGCTGAGATATATATCTCAGATGCCACGTGGCACCACTTAGGTGGTGAGACGTGGCAACCAGACCCGACCCGAGATCCGACCCGATCCATACCCGACCCGTTGACAGGTCAACGTTGACTCGTTGACCTGCCACGTTAGCAGTGACGTGGCAAGTGGGTCCCACTCTATGACACGTGGCGGTGGTTGTCTAATGACAGCCTGCCACGTGGCATTCTAACATGTTTACTGTGCATGTGGCGGTTGTCAGTCCGAGGTGGCAGGTAGAGGAAGGGGACCAATCAGATGATGACACGTGTCCAAAACGCGTCAGAGGTGCAGGCCCGAGGAACGAGAAGACGAGGTAATCATTAGACCGGGATCCAAGGCTGGTAGGTGTCAGAGGTATGGAGGTTCAAATGGGTTCAGCCAAACTGGAGGCCGACACGTATCCCTTAACGCGTAGTACAAGGTTCGGGTTAACGAGCTCAATGATTGGTCGTGATCCGAGCCAATGATTGGAATTAATGTTGTAAGAGGTTCTAGAATAAGGGGTGCGTGGCAGCATACGATTTGATTTCCCACCTTCCTGGAAGCTTCATAAAACACGTGAGAGTGAATTTACGAAAATACCCTCGCTATTGTTGGGCTATAAAAGCAATGCATCAGGCCTCTTTTTCGGGTGTTAGAGTTGTAGGATTATTTTCAAACTATTATTAGCTTATTTAGGATTTAGGAGTAGGAAGTAGTTTAGCTTATTGTTTTTTTTCCACTTTATTTTATTGGCTTATTATTGCTTAATGAAGATGTTGATTTTAAAGGTTGGTTTCTCTTGATGCTTTTTACTAGTGCTTTTTTATTTTGCTTATTTACTATGCTTATTCTTATCTCATCTTAACTAGATTATTTTGGATCTATCTTTCCTGCCTCATTTTCTTTTCTTTTATCCAAGAGCTTATTTCGAATAATAAAAAGGTGTTAGAGAGGCTTATGTCTCGGCTTATTTAGATAAGCTTATTACACCTTATTTTCGAATAAGCTTATTCTTTTAGCTTTTTTAGATTTAGTTTATTTAAAAAAATAAGTTTTAGATTTATAAAAAAAAGGTTTTCGAAAATATTTTTTTAATAGCTTATTCAAATTTAAATTTTAATCTAGCTTATTCTATTAGCTTATTGTTTAGATCTAATCCTTAATTATACCCGATTCCCGTTTGCTTTTCGAAGAAGGACATCTAGGATTTGGGTGGATTCATATCTAAAGTTTTCATTTTTTTATTAGCTTATTAGATAAATCTTTAGCTTATTAATATATATTGTTCGTCTTAATCATTGTTTGTGTTGAAATGTCAATGAAATCGGTTCTACATCTAAGGCGAGGAGCTTAAGGGTTCAATAAACTAGTTTAATATCTAAAGTTTAGAGCTTTTATAGATTTTATAAGCTTTTTAGTATATAAAGTTTAAAACTTTATCATCTAATAAGTAAATAAAGTCTATTATAGAAATAAACTTAAGTGTAATATTTAGTTTATTAAATCGGATGGTTGTTTCATTTTCGCTGCTTCAATCGGGTTCTACTTTCCTTCCTTTCTCTATACTTGGTAGATTTAGCTTATTTAGATTAATATTGTTGATTTAGTTGTCGCCATTTTTAGTGAGTAGTTTTAATATATGTTTGTTAAGTGAGTAACGATTAGTGAATTAAGTGTGAAGTTAAAAAGGGATTGTTGATTAATAATTTTCAGATTATTTAGATTTATGTTTAGTTATTCAAGCGGGCAAAAGCCGTAAGAATAATTAGGCATTAATCTAATAATTAATACCCAGATAAAAGATTATTTTCAAAATAAATCAACGTTGTGAGTAAGTAGTTTATTATACGGGTACTAATTCATTGATAAAATCTAACCTTCACACTTAAGGATCTATTCGCCTCACTTGACAAGCATATCCGTTTTATATATATCTTAGATCTATTCGCTTAGTTTAATACTGTTTAGTTATAATATAGTTTATTATTATATTATTAGCATAAAACCAAACCAAAAACAAAAGATAATCAAGCATCAAATGAAAATCATTAACATAAATCTCAATTTAATTCTCACAGTAGATACGACTCTGGAAGATAGATTTTTACTTGTCCTCAAGTGATTATGTTATCCAACGGGAAATACTTAAGATTACTTTGACACGATTTCACGAACGTTATCAATGCCCGTTTGAATCCATGTTCGATACGAGTGTCTTTTAAGTTTTACAAAGAACTTGAAGGTGTGAATGAAGTTATCAAAAATATGCCATGCATCTCTCTTTTGCTTTTGACATTTTTTATTTTATTACATGCACATCTTTTGTTTCCATTGAATCGGAGTTGGTGTGAAATGAATTACAGATCTTAAGTAGATAAAGTGATGTGTTGTGGTTTTGTTGTTGAAATTGTTATTGACGTTAAAGTACTTGAGCTTAATTAACGATTATTAAAAAACTTGAAATAAGGACTAACGGTGAAAAAGTCTAATAACTAAGACTAAAGGTGAAAAGTGTTTGATAAATAAAAGACTAAAAGTAAAAAAAGCTAAAGGCTAATATTAAATTTATTTGAAAACTAAAGGTGAAGAGTAAAAAAGTTTTAAAGATGTGGACTAATAGTAACGGGGTTTTATATAAACTAAGGATAATAATTAATATGTTTATTTATCTAAGGGCTACAAGTGAGAATATTTAAAATTTAAAGGTAAAAAGTGTTAAAATGGAATTATAAAGTTTATCAAAAATTTCATGCACGTAATCCTCTCGTCTTCTTCTTCGTTTAGATGTTTAGGGTTTCTTATTCATCGCGGTTTCGATAAGAGATGGTTAAGCAATTTTAATATGGTATGATGTTCTATGAAAGATCACGATTCTAATGGTAGTCGTTATAAGACCCGCGAATGTCAAAGACAAAACTCAAAAAACCCGAAACAAGTTAAGAGTAAACAAAGTATGAAGAAATCGCCTCTTGAAACTGTTTAAGACAAATCACGAACCAAATGTGATCAAACCGCCTATGCTACTTGTAGAACCGTATGGGAGGTAAATATGGTTTTCTTGACTTCTTTGAAGTTTATAAAACTTCAAGCCTCGAAAGAGATGAGTGGTGTAATGATCTACTTAGCAAAGAATCAATAAGTAGATGGAGGATAGAGAGAGAGAGAGAGAAATACCACGATATATACTGGTTCGGGAAGGGGGTTTAGTCCTTTCGTACGTCCAGTTGTGAATCCACGACTCTGATACTCTACTGGTATAATACTTATGATGGACTACAAACCGTATTACAATTTAACTCCATCAGATTTCAACAAAGACCGACGCTCACACAGAAGAGTTACTACCTACGGTATTCCACCCTCGGAATCCACCCCTAAGAACTGGTGATTCGACTTAACCTCTAGGTTCACTTAGATCAACTAGGACTAATAAAGCCTTCCCCTTGGATGCTTTCCAAAACCCCAACTAGATCCCCAATGATCTAGGCTTGATCTCACGGATACAAGACTTCCCTTTACAACCAATTTGAATGAACGATAGATTGTTGAATAAAGTCCTAACCTAACCTAGAGACTTGATTCTATTATAAAGGGTATAAGAAAGAAGACCATCGACTACTAACACACAAGTGTGGATTAAGTAATTATATGTCTCTCTTAGGGAGATGTGTTCTTCAATAGATGGTAGAATGAGTAGATTAGAGCACTTTGATGTTTAGAATTAGAGGATAGGAGAAGAGAAAAGCAAAGAAGAAAGAATGGAAAGAGGTGAGGAATACAAAGGCCAATGGTGGGCATTTATAGGCCAAAAGTCTCAAATGTGGGAAAACAATTTGAGCCTGGTGCTGCCCACGCGTCAGCGCGTAGCCAGCGCGCCAGATTCCCGAGTTTGTTTTCTTTGAGACTTTGACGTTTTAAATACCCGCACTTGTTAAACCCCCAATTATACTTTACGCTATGACCTTTCAATCGTTCTTACACTTAAAGTCAACCAACTCAAATAGCCATTTGATAAAAACATTTGTGAAGTATTTAAAAGCCTTTTACTTATCTGATATTGTAAAGAGAGAAAAGAATTATCAAAAATGGGTATTTTGGGTATTCCTCAAAATGTAACTAGCTTAGTTGGGATCTAACTAAATGTTTAAAGGAGCTAGTTAGGGTACAAGATAATATTCAGAGAATATTCTTAACTTGGAGAGAAAGGGGGGAAAGATTTGAAATTTGATTTTCAAATGTATTAAGCACATGTGAGAATTAAAGGTGTAGATAAGAATGGGTTGTGAATGAGTTGGCATGAAGTGATGATGATGGGATGGAAAAGATCCTATTGGTATTGGTTGGAAATGGATGGTGAGGATGTGAAGAGGAGTGGTAAGATGGATTGGTAAAGTGGCAAGATCAATGGTAGAAAAAGAGGTATGTTTGTTGTGTGAGTGAGAAGTATATGTTTGTGAGAGGAAGTGTGTTTGTTTGAGATAAGAGATCAATCCAATGGTTGAGAAGAGAATGAGATATATTGAATTGATGAGGTGGCTTGATCAAGGGTAGAAGAGAAATTGTGTTTATTGTGTTTGTTTAAAATCAATCCAAGGGTGGAGAAAAGAGTGTGGGAACTTAGATTGTTAAGATGGTGTGACAAGATTAAGTATGAGAATGAGTTGAGTCGGCTATGAGTTATATGGGTATGCTTTAGGAGCCTTAGGATTAAATTAAAAATTTGCATTGGAATTTTTAAGGTTAAGTGATGGGGTATGAGTTGGATATGAGTTTTAATGAGTTGGATAGGTTGTGATGTTGTTGTATGATAAGAGGGTGCCTTTGTAAGGGAATGTAGGGGTCAGACAAGTACATAGTGTAAGGGGATAAGTAGTTGTCATTGAAGGATTGGCTTAGGATGGTATATGTGTGAAATGTTATTGTGTGTGAAGTTGTGAATAAAGATATTGGGATGAATGTTAAGTTATTGTTTAATTGGTTTGATAATCAATTAGAGAGAAAAGATTTTGACAAATGTGTTATGGGAAAGATTTAAGAAGGATTAGTGTTTAGAGTGTAAGGATGAAATACTTGTTGGGTATGAAAATGTTAAAACAGAAGTGATTAATACGCAACTGGGGTGTTTGGATTATTGTAGAAGGTTAGTTTTATTACCTTGTTGGGATAAGAGAGTATACAAGTGATTAGAGGGATTGTGTTTATAGAGGAAAGTGTTTCGTAGATGATAGAGAGTGTTGGAGTTTGTAATTTCATTTTGTACATGTGAGAATATACGTGTGTGTTTGTTAAAATATTTATTGGTAATGATGGTAAGAAAAACTCAAGCATAAGTTAATCTCCATTACACAATCATGTAGTCATTTAGTCTCTTAATCTATGTTAATCAACGCAATGGATTTGATGCACTAATCAGCTTGATGCCAAAAACATCTAAGTGCCTTTGCATCTTTAGAAAAGCATATTCCCATAAACGGGAAATTGATGCGTTTACGCCAATGTGGTACTTTAATATCCTTAGTTTGACCATTAGGGAGTAAAACGATTACGTGATTAGAACAACGTAAGAACCCGGATTAAGGTCAAAGGAATACTTTAACTAAATGTATGTTGTGGACAACTTAGATCACACTTAGGTTTTAAAAGAATTTCAGTCTTGGATAGAGGCGTTTGATAAAAGATTTGAATTGCCATTTTGTTGAAAAATATAAGGCTTCGTTTTTGCTCTTGTCTAAGTCTAAACCTCATTTGGAGTGTTCCCAAATGCTCAAATATCATATACATACATTTATTGAAGTTTTCACATGTGTCGGATAAGAGGAAAGCCAACAAAAGTAGATCCGTAAAAACGGAATTCGCAAGTGGCGCTCTGGCCACGTGCCGACGCGTGACCAGCGCGCCAGACGTGAAAATCCAGTTTTACGAATTTTGGCTATCGTTTGTTATTTTACGTTTTGCGAACGTTTATTTGTCATCATTAAAACATAAAGGAGATCCCAGTTAATGTTGTACCAACACTAGTGTTCAAATCGCGTGATGGTATGAACTCAAATTTCCTAGCTTAAGTGACAAACCGCGTAAACAGGACAAACGACTTGACTTTTTGACCTCAAACCGCTTAGTTTATATTCAAATCGCGGAGACCAAATGGTCAAATCGCCTAGTTTACGTCTGTCAAACCGCTTACATAAGTGATCAAATCGCCCACTTTGAAGAGATCAAATCGCCTTGTCTTGTTAAACAAACCGCTTAGCAAAAAAACTCAAATCGCTTGAATAAAAAAACCTTAAATCGATTGTACTATCAAACCGCATGTCCTTTTTAACATTCTTGTCTTTTTTTGCTTTTCAAACAAACATAGATCCACACTTATAGAAATTATGTCATTTTTGTCCTTTTGCCTACTTTTAAAATATTTGTCCTTGCTTTTTTCTTTGATAAACCTTTGAGTGATCAACAAATAAGCCTAAAATAAGTTGTTTACAAAAATGATAAGCTACCAGATAACACTCATATAAGCTGTTATCATTTTAACAAAGAACGTACAAGTTTTTTATGATATTCGAATAAAATGGACCTAAGATAACTAAAGTAAGCCATGAATGAAAAAAGCTTTAAATAAGCTATTTTGAACCACGAATAACTCAAGATGGAGTATCCATGGTAAGCTACTAACTATTCTAATGAAATAAGCCAAAACTAAAAGATTAAGCTGTGACCTTTATATGCTATAAATTCAAAATAAGCTATGAAAAGATAAACCTAATAAGCTAAAAACGTTCCAATTGTTGTCCTATCCTCTATCCATATCACAAGCGAAACTATGCAAAATCTTAGAGAGAGAAAGAGAGAGTTTTAAAAAGAGAAACAAAGAGATAATGAAGAGTGGTATGACCATCTTTGTAAACAAATGACAACCAACACCCTCTCCATGTGTGATTTGGGTTCTATTTATAATTCATGCCACAAGTAGGCATATGGGCTAAGTATTTAGGCCAGGCTTGGTGTTTGTTGGGCTAAGAGCCCGAAATATAGACAATATTAGATTACAGTCCAAGCCCATTAAACCTGACTAGCCTATTACAAACTAAGACTATTAATTACTAAGATGACTGATAACATTCTTGTTTGACTTAATAAAATTAAGGCTAACAGGGTATATCATTCAGGTCTTCTCCTAATAGGCATATTGTTGAGGTAGATTTGAGATCCAATGCTTGTTCCATGTGCTTTCATGATCTTCTAAGCTCTGAACTTTCTCTAATAGCTTTTACAAATTTGCTCACCATGGCTTGTTGTCGTACAACTATCTTCTTATGTTTGTACTTGACTTCATCCAACATTTCTTCAAGTTTATCTACAATCCAATTCAAAGTTCATGTGTAAAACTTTGCAAATTTAGACACTCGTAATAACCTTTTCTGATTAGTATTGATCACATACACTAAGCAAAGTCTATGATTGGGCTTCTTAAAGCATGTTTATTTTCTGACCTTCTCGATATTGGACAAGCTAGCATCGGATGAGTCAAATTGATCCTCTTTTGATAGATTTTGATTCCCATATGAAAATCCTTGACATGTACCACTACTACCCAGGACCTCATAAATACATAGATTCCAATATGTATTGGTCGATTTCTTTCTTGTTATAGTAGTTGGCCCTTCTTAGAAACATGTCTTCAATATCATGAGATGAAATTTGATGTAATAAGCTTCAATGAACCACTAATTTTTATTGTCTCT
>BQNB010204794.1:0-10663 GCA_026074375.1 Tanacetum coccineum | reverse complement strand
GTATGGGTTCTTGTAGATCTACCTCATGGAATGAAGGTGATTGGTACAAAGTGGGTCTACAGAAATAAAAGAGATGAAAGAAGAGTGGTTGTGAGGAATAAGGCAAGATTGGTAGCCAAAGGACTGACTACTCCAGAGTAAATGGCTAACTGGTAAAGAGACATCAAATCCATTTAAAATTTTCAATGATTCACCTCTCACAGGAGTTAACACACCTGGAAGTGATGAGAATAGCCTGAAACTATAGGATTTGATGTACATGTAGTCAAATGTTGCTGATATAAAGGGTTGCTGAAGAGCTTTGAAGAATAGTTGCTGCAAAGATCAAAAGAGATGATTTGAAGTGTTGCAGATCAAGAATAATTCAAAGAATTCTATTTACAACATCCTCAGGAAGCTCAAATAGTTTAAAGTGAAGATCAAGAATATATTGAAGGAACTTGAAGTTCACAAGTGAAGATCAAGTTAGGGGAGGATTGTTGGGAAATAGATTGTAAAAGACTTAATACTGGTAGTATAACAGTTAAGTCTGGTAGTAATAGTTAGTTCTGGCAGTACTAAGTTAATACTGGCAGTACTAAGTTAAGTCTGGCAGTACTAAAGTTAGTACTGGTAGAGTAGCAGTACTAGAGTTAGTACTGGTCATATTTAGTTAAGTCTGTTCTAGTTAAGTCTGTTTATGTAACAGAATAGTAATAGTTATCTTAGAGATATCTTAGGAGATATCTTAGGAAAAGATATGTATTATCTTTTCACGCGTTTGTAAAGCCCATTAGGGTTTCCTTGGTGTATAAAAGGAACCCTATGGCACAATGTTATGTACGTGATTGAAATATCAATAGAAGCATTAGAGCTTAATAGAAATCAATAGCAAATTAGTTTTATTGTTCTTCTTAATTCTTGTGTTAAGATTCCGCATTAACACTTGATTTTCATAGTCAGTGTCTCTCATAGTTGATTTGGATTTATTCAAATTAGCTATCGTCTTACAAAGGCTTTATAGATCCTAAACCTAGGACCTACACAACTCTTTAGGTAGAGTACCTAACCGTTGTAGTAGTAGTATAGGCAAGACTCGGGGGTTGTTATCGTTCTCTAGGGGAATAGGTTGGGAAGGCTTGATCACAGTCTAACAGAATTCTAGGGGTTGAGGGAAGATTAATTTTATATTTTTATATTTTATAGAAAGCAGGTAAATTAATGGTTTGAGAGGTTGGTTTGTTTAACTATTATCTAAACTAATTAATATCTAATCTACTGGTGATAACTTTATGATAATTGAATGTATTTACTTAATCATGCACTACTTATCAGATTGCTTCTCCTAATCCTACTGCTTTATCACACTTGTGATGATCTGTGTAAGTATTTCCTAGGTCATGAATGGATTACACGAAGCCGGCCTCTATTTAGTATTCCGTTAGGGCAACACACAAGTAAGGTAGTATGAAGACTATTACAAGGCCCCTAAGAGTATATTAAATGCGTATGAAATACCTTAAGAGGGATTAACCATATAAGAGGGCAAGGTAGTATGAAGACTGTTACTCGATGGTATCCTTTCTACGCACTCGTGTTTCCCTAGATGTGTCTACAGCGATACAAACAAAGGCTGTTTTTCTAAAGCCTAACGTGCACATTCATCAACAAGAAGCAACAGTAATAGGATCTACAATCCAACTTTCATGCAATCATAAGCAAATACAAAGGAGGGTTTAGCCTCGCATGTTATAATGAAAGCAAGAAGATAAATCAATCACACAACACATAGACATATTGAATTATTAAAGATAAATAACCTTACTTGAATTAAAACATGGATCCAAGGTAGTACAATAGGGTTTTGAGGCCCTAAAAACGACCTATGAAGCTGCTACAAAGGCTAGGGTTCGTCTCCCTAAAGTTATACAAAGTTACACCCTTGAAACCCTAAAATCGGTTTTATATTTATTGAGATATCGCTGCGACAGCGTCGCTTTTTACTCCTGATGCCGTTGCTTTATGGTTGCAACGCCATCTCTAGGATTTGAAAGAATAATTCTTTATGGTTCTTGGTGTAGAGTCGTAGTCTTGTCCGTTTCTTCTCCAAATGATCCCAAGTCACGTGCATTTCCTCCAAATGTCATCCAAGTGATAAAAACCTGAAAACAAATGATTAAGCACATAATCTTGGCATATTTGCATGATTTAAGGGGTTAAATGACCCCGAAATAGTGTATAAAATGACACCTCATCAAATACCCCTACACTTGGACAAATGATTGCTGGTACATTACCAAACAAACCATACAATTATACCGTCGAAAATACCAAGTTCTCTATCGGGCATTAAGTCTATGTGAATGGGTGTTTCAGGAAATATTTATGTACAACCCCCTAAGGAATAGTGTTCAACCTAATTATTCTCCCGTCGGTAGTTCAAAGGTCATAATAGTAATCATGCAGTTGGTGCGGATATCAGTTTAGGAGCTAAATGGCAGTGGATACAAAAACTTCTATCGGCTTAGTATCGAATAAGATAGACGCATATTGTTGTTTAGATGGAATGTACATGTCTTAAGTTGGAGGTCTGGGTTTGTTCCCTACATGCACCTTACCCGCATATACACTTGCTGGCAGCATTGTCACTTCCAACTTGGTACTCATGTTTGTGTTGTTCTTCAGCTTGAACATTCCCTCTGAGTGTCCTTGGGCTCCACAATCAAAACAAGTAAGCTTTTGACCCGACCCAGTGCCCTCTGATGGTTAGCATTGTTAGCATTTGTTGTACTTCTACAGTCATGAGCAAAATGGCCAACTTTGTTGCATTTGTGGCATTTAGGAGCACATGGACCATCGTGGTGATAATTACATTTTGAGCATAGGGGTTTGGATCCCCCATATGGTTTCTTCTCAACAGTCCCTGCAGCATAAGCCCTGCCTGTGTTCTGTCTCTTGTTTTGGTGGTGTTGTTGTGATTGTTGGTTATTATCTGGCTTTCTCTTGTTCTCTGTCTAACGGTCAGCAAAAGTGCGGATTCTCTTATCCATCACTTCGATTGCCATTTCAGTTGCCTCTTGCATTGTCTTAGGCTTGGATGCTACTACACTTCTGTGCATCATGTCGAGTAGACCAACGACGATTTCTCGATCTTGTCAGATTTCTTCAGAAACAATCTACATTACAGTAGTGCTAGTTCCTGGAAACGTTGGCTGTACCCTATCACATCGATACCTTTCACTTTCAATTCCCACAGTTCAACTTTGAGTTTCTTAATCTCGGTCCTTGGGCAGTACTTGTCAGTTATTTTCTTCTTCAGTTCAGTCTAGGTCATTGCATAAGCAATGTCATTACCAACAGTCCTAACGTGGGAGTTCCACCACGTTAGAGCATTTCCCAGAAGAGTACAAGTGGAGAACTTGATTTGGTTTTCCACAGAACAGTTGCTTATGCGAAACACAGTTTCCATCTTCTCAATCCATTGAGTCAATTCGACAACGCCTTCTGTGCCTTTGAAATTTAGAGGTTGGCACTTCATGAAGTCTGGGTAAGTGCACTCACGAGTGGCTCGCTCGTTTCTCCTAGCACCTATTCTTGAATTGTGGCTGTCGACGCCATTCGTGTTTGCATCATGTACTGCCAAAGTGGCAGTAATGCCTTGGTTAATCATAGCCTGAAGTTAGGCATTAGTGACATATGTGGTGTTGGTTGTTTCTGGGGCTATGTTTGACCTCGTGGCTCTTTTTGGTGCCATTTTCTTCAATCACAAGAAAATATAATACCCGTTAGATTTCGTAAAATCATAACCATGACATGACATAAGCACAATAAGTAAAGTGAGATCACATCACACAGTGAAATATACAACTGAATTGTAATCAACAAAGATATAACCAAATCGACATTCATTCACAACAAATTCGATTACAGACATGACATAATACCACCATTCCATATATAATTGGAAAACATACATGATTGGTTCAGATACAAAATGATCACATCGATTAGGTTACAAGATAAAAGAATATATACAACCTAAAGCCATACTAGCCGGGATTGAACCCGTAATACTTAGTAGGCTATACAAAACAACTAGCCATAACAGAATCTAGGAACTGCTACCAGCCTCCTCCGGTAGCTCTGGCTGTGCAGGACCCTTAGCAGGTCCCTGCTGTCTCTGTAACTCTGCCATCTGAGTCTGAAGGCTCTTCACTAGCTTTAGTGCCTCAGTGAGCTGTCTCTGCCTCCTGTAATCTGCTGCCAGTAACTCTGAAATCACCGTCTGTCTCCTACGGTCTGCCGACTGTAACTCTCTAATCTGTGACTGCTGAGCTAACACTGTGGTACGTAGCGACATAACCTCAGCACGTGCTAGGTCGCTAGCCCCCATGGATCCTACCCAAGCCTCTCGAGACATCCTGGCCTCTGTCTCCATCAGAAAACGTGTATGTGCATGTGCACGCCTATCTCTAAACAACATGTTGAGCCGACCAGCCAATAGCTGTCGCTGACTCTGCTCATCATCTAACCTCGTATAAATCTCATCCGTGTCCTGCCTAACCCTTGTCTCATCGCTGTCATATGTCAACCCAACTCCGTGTCAGTACTAACTAGTACCCCCTGCTGGGTCTCAACTATCTCATCATGATTGGTGATCCAATATCCATACATCTCATCTCTGGATCACGCCTGATCCATCCCTACTATCACATAGTAGATTACAAAATCATAGTCTGCCCAATACCTCATGCCGATCTAACTAGCTAGCCAGCAGAAACTCCAAAAAAAAAACAAGCTCTTCTAGACCTCGTATGCAGGACCAGAGCGATACCAAAACTCTTATCGGAGGTGGTAAGGTAAACCTCGGTCTGTCCTCTTCTACGGTGCAGTAGAGGAGTAAATGCCAGGGTGTGTACTGATGCTTGGTGCTGCTGGTCTGTGTGGTTAGAGTATGTTAGGTGGTGGTAATGCTAGTGATATGGGTAGTAAGATGGCGGCCTCGGCTCTCAGCCGGTTTCATAGCAGCTCGATAGCCCATCAGACGAACAGACTACAGGTGGTGATAGAGATAACAACAGGTCTAAGGATTGATACTGGTAGTGGTGGTGATATTGGTAGTGGTGGAGAAGGTATCTGGGGAAGTGGTGATGACCATGGGGGAGGCGGTGATGATGGTGGAGTCGATATAGCAAGAAGTATGTCAACCTCAGCATCGGACCATACTGGTGTAGGTTCTGGAGCTAGAATATAAATCCTAGATGTCACACGATATGCAGGGTGTGGTGGTGGTGTGGCCTGACTATCAGCTCGATACGGCTCTGTACTCCTCAACCGATGGGGCCTGTATCAGCAAGATGGTAAAGCAAACAACTACTAGAGTCGGCAGGAGCAGGGTGCTCCTCCTCCTCTCATCCATCCTTATCCTCCTCTGATGGCTCATCCTCATCGTCTCCGTCATCTCCTCCATCAGCAGAATAGTCAACAGGATCCTCCTCGGGGTCCTCATCGTCATCCTCCTCCGGGTCCGCCTCAGGATCGGACTCCGGGACATAGTCAGGTGACTGAGCAGTGGGTGAGGCATCCTCAGCATCTGGCTGATCCTCAGCAACAATCTCATCATCAGCATGCTCTGGGCCTGGAACATAATCTGGCGAAGGTGGTGCCTGCTCTGGCTCCTCAGGGCCAGGCACGTAATCTGGAGAGGGTGGGGCCTGAAGAGCGGCCTCCACGTATGGGTCCTCTGGCATCCCAGGCAGCTCAAGGTACTCGTGATCATCGGCTCTCGGTGATCCTATGTCTGATAAACCCTCAAATGGGCTGGAAACCTCCGTGTATGTAACCCCCGATTCATCCGAATCTGACATGACTGAATCTGAAAATTCAAAATAGCTTATATTAGTATTTAATATAAGACTCTTATAGTAATATACATTTATATCATAACATGTATATCAATTATGAATGCATCTAGTCCAACCAACTAATGCAACAAGTAGTGTATGCATGAATGTATGCACATATGTATGTCCCGTGTAAAACCCCTTTGTATGAATTCGATGTTTGAAAACGGTTATAGTCCAGCAAAAACATTTGACCTGGTTCTCTATAACCTTGGCTCTTGATACCAATCTGTAACACCCCCAAATTGGGTCGCAGCGGAATAAGGGTCCGGGGCGTGTTACTTCTCAGATCAAAAACACAAGATATATATAGAACGACCAAAAAGTCGTTTTAAAACTGATACATTGGATTTAACAAATGTTTGATACAAATAGCCCGAAGCTTTAACTTGTTCATTGTTATTATTACAAAGATACTGGTTCACAACACATGAGTTTCCCAAAACATAATGCAACCATATCTTTAGCATGACATCCCAAAACAAAATCACCAATGTATCCTTGGCACCTTATGCTTACTGATCTCCTAAAAAACATTGCTTTAAAATGTCAACAATAATGTTGGTGAATTCATAGGTTTGATAAATCATATATTGTAGGACCACAAGATTTCCCAAGTGTATGATAATGCAACAGATGCAGACATCATATAAATGTAATTACGTTGCCCTAAGCTCATGACACTGAAGCTCGACATAAATGAATACCATATAAATGGCCTACATTGCCCGTGATGATGTTCTAACCCGCAACATCCTATGTTCGACATGGTATACGTTCGTTTGCCCAGTGATAGCTAATCACCCGAACGGGGATGTCAATCCCAATAGATCTATTCATAACATTCGTGCTCACAATCCAGTAACTGACAGTTCATGATAATGGGCTCAACTAGGGTTATCGCTACTTAGGCAACACGTAATCATAATGTAAAACTTAACCACTTGTGTCCAATTGTAAAACAATGCATGTTTCTCACCCCAAAAACTTATAAAACAAAATCATGTAAAACGTGGGGCTATGAACTCACCTTGAGTGAGCGTATGTCAAGTATATCACAGATAATGCGTCACATAAATCGTTAGATGCAACCTATTTAATTTAAGGTCGTATAAGTACTAAGCATGATAATTAATATCTACCATATACAATTCTACATAGCTACATCACCATCTAATTGTTTTGGTAAAATTGTGTTTAATAAGTTAAAACGTTTATAATTACCGTTTTAGTAAAACTGGCGTAACTTCCGCGTTTCAAGTCCGTTTAAGGTGTTTCTTGCGCTCACGTTTTTGTGTTAAGATGAGTTATCAAAATTTTACATTTTCATATTTTTGGTCCTCTGATGAACAGTGATTTTTTACTGTTCATACCAGATGTAAACTTATTTTTATAGTTTTAGTTATCGTAAAACCCGTAAATGTGGTATTTTCTTCATTATAGCTCCGTTTTTAGCGATTCTTTCGAGCACCTTCTCGTAATTGAAAGTTCTATTGATTTATGAGGTTTACAAAAATAAATTTTTCTGTCATGAATAGTAACTGTTTTAAAAATAGTTTTATAAAAGTATTTATTGTCGTAAACTCGCGTAATCCGTAACTTCTTCGTTATTTATTGAAAAATTATGTTTCTTATCATTTTGGAATCCTAGAAATGTGTATAATCTGTTAAAAACATCAAACTTTCTGTTTTGTATAATTTTTATAAAAGTTATTTTATAAACCCGTTTAATTAACGTATAACTCGTAATTAGCGTATCTTTTTCGTTATTAATCCTTTTTTCGAGTTTCTTATCTTTTTGGAATCGTCATGCGGTGTATTATCTTTATAAAACATCAAACTCACTGTTTGAAATTCGAAATCCAAACAGCCCCTTTATGTTCTATATGTATACTTATCAACCATATAAGTGGTACTGGGTAGTATGAAGACTATTACCCGATGGTATCCTTTCTACGCACTCACGTTTCCCTAGACGTGTCTACAGTGTTATAGACAAAAGCTGGTTTTCTAAAGCCTAACGTGCACATTCATCAACAAGAAGCAACAGTAATAGGATCTACAATCAGACTTTTATGCAATCCTAAGCAAATACAAAGGAGGGTTTAGCCTCGCATGTTATAAAAGAAAGCCAGAAGATAAATCAAATCACACAACACATAGACATATTGAGTGATTAAATATAAATAACCTTACTTGAATTAAAAAAATAGATCCAAGGTAGTACAATAGGGTTTTGAGCCCCTAAAAATGACCTATGAAGCTGCTACAAAGGCTAGGGTTCGTCTCCTTAAAGTTATACAAAGTTACACACTTGAAACCCTAAAATCAATTTTATATTTATAGAGATATCGATGCGGCAGCGTCGCTTTCTACTCCTAACGCCTCGCCACGTAATGGTTCTATATCCACTTTAAGTCAGCCACTTCCTGAACGCCCGTCAACATGAATCTATGACGCCATTGCTTTATGGTTAATTCTTCATGGTTCTTGGTGTAGAGTCGTAGTCTTGTCTATTTATTCTCCAAATGAGCCCAAGTCACGTGTATTTTCTCCAAATGCCATCCAAGTGCTAAAAACCTAAAAATAAACGATTAAGCACATAATCTGGGCATATTTGCATTATTTAAGGGATTAAATGATCCTGAAATTGTGTATAAAATGACACCTCATCATCTATGCTGTCGGGACTTCCTTTATTGGAAAAAATTAGGTCATTCCACCCTTCTCCTTTATATTGGGCTAAATTCTCGATGGTCTCCCATGCTACTTCTGCCTTTAATTTTCTAAGTCTCCCACCAGCTGTATAATCAATGGCCATCTATGTGGCGTAGTCGACATGATCTCAAGACCATGATGTGGGACTTTTCGAATAAGAGTCCCTTGAAACGATTCCCGCATCGTAGAGAGATTCATTGAGTCCGTTGGAACATCAAGATATCATTTTGAAGTTTAGCAATTCTTTCTGGTGGAAAAAACTGCGCGAGGAAAACCGACTGAATGAGAATCATTCCTAAAAGTCGAGATGATCCGCGGGGGCGATAGACGATCTAGCCAATTGATACCTTGGTCATGAAGAGAAAAAGTGGAATAGACGCAAACGAGTTTGTATTTCTTGTAGCACCATTAAGGTCATTGGAATCTACAATTATGAGAAAGTCCTTAAGATTTTGGATCATATCTTCGAACATAAGCCCGTGGAATGCACATCCTTTTTGCACCAACCGGATGGTGTCGGATCGTAGGGGGGACACCTTGGCTCCTTTAGGAAGCTCAATGGAATTTCGGTATCCCTCGTGGCTAGGTAAGGAGTAATCTTCTAAGGTACGGGGTCGGTTTAAATTTTCCTCTTCCATGATGGTCAACGAAAGAGTAGGTTTGGTTACGAACAAAAGGAACAAAGAAGAGATAGACTAAAAGAAAGCTACTTGACAAGAAATTAAATCTCACCTGATAGGAATCTAGTGAGTAGACCTAAGCTAGATTGAATCCCTAGCAAAAACTTGATGTGTGGACTTGTAAACTTCCAAAGAGTTTTACAACACCCTAGCAGACGCACCTAACCATTGTATTGTAGTAAAGCTAAGACTCGGGGGTTGTTATATGTTCTCGTTAGGAAATAGTCACTGTGAAGGCCGGATTAATGATCACTAAGGTCAGGGTTGAAGGAAGATTATTTTTGTATTTTTATATTTTATGAAAGCAAGTAAATCTCAGGTTTGAAGGTTGGTTTGTTTCAAACTAATTAACTACTAAGTCTAAATCTAATCTAATGGCGTGGAGGAAAATTATAAAAAGAAGCGTATTTACCTAGGATGTACTACTCCTTGCTAGCTATCCAATTCTACCTATTGCTTTGTCACACCTGTGATGCGATGTGTAAGTATTTTCTAATTCATAAACGAATTACACGAACCCGCCGACTAGTAAATCCCGTTAACGCAGCGCACAAGTAATGTAGTAATGAAGACTATTACAAGGCCCCCTAAGAATATATCAGATTCATTAAAACATTTAAGAGGGATCAACCATATTAGTGGTAAGGTAGAATAAAGACTATTACTGATGGTATCCTTTCTATATACTCGTGTTTCCCTAGACGTCTATGCCAATTTAATATCTTATGGCTAGTTTTCTAAAGCCTAATAAGCACATCCATCACAAAAAGCAATAGGATACAAGAATTATAAAATATAATCAATTATACTCATTAAATCTGTCACACAAACAACAAGATCTAACCAACTAATGACAAGTTTCATGCATTCCTAAATAAATACTAGATGAATTAGCCAAGCATACTTAAACAAGAGAAATCATAATCAACAAAAGGAATTAAAGACATGAATTAAGATAGATATGATAATCAAACCATTACAAAATGTTTATGGATTGAATTAGGTCTTCTAAGTTGCTGGAAAAACACCTACCCAAACCTTAGAATCGGACTTAGGTTTGGGGGCTTGATAAAAACGAAGTTATGAGGTTGTATTTATAGGCAAAACCCTAACCGACCTTCATGACGGCATCACCAATAACATGTGACGCCGTTACCGCGACATTTTTCGTGAAGTTATAGATTTTCTTGTTCTGAACGCGTGGGCTATTGAAACGTCGAAATCCGAGTTCGTATGAAGGAGTTATGTACAAAACAATATCTGGTACTTCACACGCGCGTTAAATGGTATTCTTAATCTCGTGACACCGGATTTTCTAGAGTTCCTTTAGGTCGTCCATGTTCTGACGGCGTCACCAATGTACTGACGTCGTCGCTTCGTAAA
>BQNB010204793.1:0-10663 GCA_026074375.1 Tanacetum coccineum | reverse complement strand
AACTCAAACAATTACAGAAAGTGCGGCTGTTTTGGGAGTAAAACTGGCGTACTACGAGCTACGAGGCAAAAAATTAAATGAAAGCAGGGTAAGTGCGGCGTACTTCAAAAGAAGTGCGGCGTACTTACAGACACAAAAAGCAGAAATGCAAGAAAATAAGCACGTTAAAGCAAACAAATAGCACCAAAATCGAACAAACAAACTGATAACAACTTAAACAATTCTCCGGCAACGGCGTCAAAAACTTGATGTGTGTTTTGCAAGCTTTAAATTTATAATATTATAAATACCGATTTTTACTAAAAACACAACACGTGCAAGTATACCATTTCGTATGTAATATAGATTAGGTAAGTCCAGGTCGTCCCAAAAGAATTGTAGTTTTCATAGTTTGTAATTACGGTGCTAAGGCTAAAATGATTATCACTTATCAAATTAACCAAATCGTACATATATCGAATATTGTAAAGAAAGCAATAAAAGGATGATTCAAATTAAAGTATGTTTATTTAGGAAAATTAAAGTATGTTTATTTAGGCAATGATCACTAAGATAATGATATGTTTAGGATAGTGTTTATAAGTTTAGAAAGCAAGATAACACAAGTTACAAATCCTTTCGGCCTTTATATGTAACTAGTGATTATATCGATTAATAACAACAAATTCTTTCGACCTTTATAAGTCATTATAACCAATATATTAGATGAAATGATACAACATGAACCAATAAGAATCCTTTCGGCCTTTATACTTAATAAAATCATGTTTAACCAATTCGATAAACACATCCAAACGTCCCATATCAAAGATCACATATCGCCCAAACAAACACAAGATGACTACTCCATAATCAAACAAGTAATACACATATTAAACTTATAAAATTCAGAAACTTTCATATCAAAAGATTATTGAAGTGCACCAAAGTTATAAGATCATAATATGGTGATTACAAGCTTTTCCAACCAGAAACTATTATCAATAACCCAAGCTATTAATTCCTATTATCCCGAACCTTCATTTACCATCACTACTCTTCTAGGATTAAGAAATAACAAGCCAAAATCATCCAGAACGGCTTCGATTGAGTGGAAGTATGATCAAGGGATGTTGTGGTGCCTAGGGTAGTTTGTTACGCCGTAACCATATTCGAGGAAAGAGATCATGACCGTAATCACATATTAACTACGAAGATTCGATGCTGACGAGGCTTTACGGCGTAACGTCCCATATTAGTTACGCCGAAAACATATAATTATGGAAATTATTACGTTGCTGACTAAAGGTTACGACGCAACGAGATTATTAATTACGCCGTAACCAAAATATCTTTTAATGATGGAAAGCCGCGTCATGAAGGTTACGGCGTAACCGAGTATTTGGTTACGCCGTAAAATCACAGGGATGGAAAGTGTGCAATATATTATTAATGTTTCACTTTACACCATATACTCGAGGGACCAAACTCGCCAATAGATCAAAGTTCCAATTTAGTATATATATATAGAATTCATTCTTGAATTCTAATAAGATCTGTTCGTGGTTTTTGGTAGCCGATCAACGAGAATTCGGATAAAAGAGCTAGCAGCTTGCTAGCTTGGTTATAGGGCAAACCTTTTGGGGTTTGCTATGTCGTTTGATTAGGGGATTGAGAGCTTTAATATAGCACAGTTTGTAATCATACTTTAACTTTTTATGGTCAATTTAATTTAATGATTATTTTGATTTAGCGGATCATACGGTTTAATTTGTTGATGTTATGTTATTAATTGTGTTTTATTATGCTTTATTGGCATTTAATTATTTTAATTATCTTATGATTATTATGTTATGATCTCAGTGTTTTATCGTTTTCTTTATTAATTTATATGGTGCATTTTGAGATATTTGGACTCCCAGTTAGGTTTTGATATAAGGTTGAGCGCGCACTAAAAGTAAGTAAAAGGTATCCTAATCCTTGTGCGCGCAATTGATTACAATAGAGTGACCAATACTCGTAATTGTTCGACAGCGAAGAACCCTTAGCATTAATTCCTGGTTAGGAGAACGAGCTAATAAGGAGACCACCTTTTAGAACAAAGCGTATCTTATAAGTTAAAATAAAATTAAATGTTTTGTAGCTTTGGCACCGGTTTAATTTTAATTCAGCTTTGACCCTTATTCTAGTAAAGAAGTAAGCTTTTACCTTTGTTCAATCACTCTGGTAGAAGGCGCGACCAGCATTTGAGTCGCGGTTGGGTTAACATCTAACCATATGAGGAATTTTAAGATTGCGATAAGACATTGCACTAGAGATCATAGTAATTAGTTGCGTTCTTCCTTTCTAGTTGTCCACCACTATTCCAAATCCCTTTTCGACAAGTTAGGCTTACCACCAAAACAACTCCACAATAATCTCAATTATTCAAACATGATTTCTTTTCTGTTTCCTTAAGTAGATTAATAAAATCAACTGGACAATTAGAGACACAAACCGTTCTTTGGGTCGACACCCATACTTACCAATCACTACACTATACATGATAGGGTACACTGCTCTTTAGTGCGTAGTCGAGGTAGTTAGGATGTTATAAATGTAAAACCTGACGTAGTTTTTATTTAAAAGAAATTACGCATCAAGTTTTTGACGCCGCTGTCGGGGAACAGTTTTTGTTGTTTTTATTGTTTGATTGATATGTGTGTTTGTTTGTGCGTGTATAAGTGCTTGAACCTTTTGTTCTTCTCCCTTTTCTGAGTGTTTGCATGATTGATTGACTGTTGTTACATCGTAACCAGTAATATGGTTACGGCGTATGTAGCAATTCGTAATTTTCAGGTCAATATTTAAACCCCAACTTTCGTCAATAAATTTAAATTTTCTTAAATTATTATTTTTATGAGTTATTGAATAAATTATTCTGTGTACTTCTTTAAGCGTACTCTTATTCGTGCACTGTCTTTAGACTAAATATTAGTCTACGTGCTCCACATATTTTTATTATTTCAGAAAAGTATCTCATATTTGGTAATTTTATTTTTATCATATACGTTTATTTTTCGTCTTTCCGCCTTAACTCTTGTTATATTTTACATTTTTACCCATTAGCCTAAACAATACCTACTTATACAAATTTAACACAAATCAATTATTATCAAATACACTAAATCTCGATAGATATTCCACGCGTCACATTTTCTAACTTATCAAAACATAGGTCTTCCACACGTTAACTTTTCCAATTTATCACACTATAGGTCTTCCACGTCAAATGTTGATCCATGCAAATTCTAAAATAGTCATGTGCTATACAAGACTTTGTTAACATCACTTTTTCAAATGAGGTTTCATGCACGCCATTTTCACAATTTCTTTTTCTTCCCTCTTGTTCCTATCTCACGGCAACAACACAACATCAACAAAAATTCATAACTTTTGATTTTTAATCCAAATCAAGCATCATTTCTATTTCTTTCTCCGGCGAAGTTTGTTTCTGCTCGTGCTCGTGCTCGTGCTTGCGACCATGCGTAGTGTTGGGCATACTATGAACATTCATGGTTAAGGTTCACGTTGGGTAGTCCAAGTTCGGAGTCTGTTCGGGTTTCTGTTCGGTGTACGTGAGTACGTCTCTAAGTCTTGGTTTCGTCTGTTTCTAAGTGCAATTAGTTCGGGTTTTGGTCGTAAACAACACCGGCGAGTTGTAGTTCGGGTTATGGTTGAATTCTTGGCTCGTCTGTGCGTACACACATGGGTTCAGTTTCGGTTCTTGTGTTGATATTTGTGTTCGTATTTGAGTTGACGTTCGTACTCGTGACCGATTTCTATCTATTTGAGTTTGGCAAAAAGGTTTTGGGTTTCGTTCCCTGGAGGTCCGAGTATGCGCATGGGTTTGAGATCCCATTATGTTACCTTCGATCTTAGGTTTCGTTTGTTTTTTCAGAGGTTTTACCTCTTCATCTGCAAACCATGTCTGCAGAAGAAGAGGTGCATCTAAGCTCTTCATCTGCAAAGAAGAAGACCATTTGCTTTTTATTTTTCTTGAAGTACTTCTTTCATTCTTTTTCTTTATCTTATCTTTCTCTAATTTAATTTTCGTGATTGAGCATTTAAAATTTTACGTCAGTTTTTTTACGTTTGCGTTAGTTTTTTTTACCTTTGCGTCGGTTTTTTTTAACGTTTTCGTCTAATTTTTTTACATTTTCGTCTGCTTTTTTTTACTTTTTTGTTCAGTTTTTTTTATATGTTTTGTAGCTCCATTTTTTTACGTTTTGGTCAGTTTTTTTACGTTGTCGTCTGTTTTTTTACGTTTTCGTCAGTTATTTTACGTTTTCGTCAGTTTTTTTACTTTTCCGTCCGTTTTTTTACGTTTTCGTTAGTTTTATACGTAGAAAAAACGTACGAAAACATAAAAAAACAGACGAAGACGTAAAAACAGGCAAAAACGTTAAAAACAGACGAAAACGTAAAAAACCAAACAAAAACGTAAAATAACTGACAAAGACGTAAAAATATAGAAGAAAACGTAAAAAAGCAGACGAGAACGTAAAAAACAGACGAAACGTAAAAAAACGGACGAAATGTAAAAAACCTAACGAAAACGTAAAAAAACAGACGATAACATAAAAACCAGACGAAAACGTAAAAAAGCTGACGAAAACGTAAAATAATTGATGAAAACGTAAAAAAAGAGACGAAAACGTAAAAAACTGACGAAAACGTAAAAAAACTGACGAAAACGTAAAATAACTGACGAAAACGTAAAATAACTGACGAAAACGTAAAAAACAGACGAAAACATAAAAAAATGACGAAAACGTAAAAAAACTGACGAAAACGTAAAAATACTGACGAAAACGTAAAAAAACTGACGTAAAACATTAAAAATACTGAAAATATAAATTAACCTTGAAATCAAAAAAGAAAACGTAAAAATACTGACGAAAACATAAAAAATGACGAAAACGTAAAAATACTGACGAACACGTAAAAATACTGACGAAAACGTAAAAAAACAGACGAAAACGTAAAAATACTGACGAAAACGTAAAAAACTGACAAAAACGTAAAATAACTGATGAAAACGTAAAAAAATATTATATATCGTAGAAAAACGAAGAAAAACGTAGAAATCGTAGAAAACGGATTAAAATGGATGAAAACGTAAAAAAACGTACAAAAAAGAATAAAGACAGTTAAAAACGTATAAACCCAGAAAAAGTATGAATTATTTAATTATTGTAGAAAGAAGTGAGAAGAAGAGGGAAGAAGAGGTAAGAAGTGATAAATTATGTCTGAATTTTTGAAGAGCTTAGAAGACCTTTTTACCACTTTTGTCTGCAAAAAAACAAACAAAAAACCTCTGCCCGCCTGCAGAGGTAAGAGGTTAGAAGAGGTTAGAAGAGGGAATTTTTAAAAAACAAACAAAGCCTTAGTGTTCATGCTCTAGTTGGTGTTCGTGCTCGTTTTCGATCTCGATATCGATCTATTTTCTTCTCGCATGGAGGTAATCTTGTAGCCATAATATCTATCATATGCTAGTTCTAAGTTTTATGAATATATTAGTTTAATGATTAAATGGTGATAATGAAACTAAACATGAACTGAGTTTTAAAAATATGAATAAACTGTGTGGTCATGGGACAGATGAAGACGATGTCACATAATTGTGATTATAAGATTTAGTTAATTACTTAATTTAGTTATATTATATGTGTATAAGTTTAAACCATGACTCCATGCACATGCAGAAATGTTGTATTTTGAATTTATTTTTGAAACATCCCTCTTAGTTTCAATGGTTAACATACATGACCCTTTGAAGTTTATTGTATGACTTTAGAAGTTCTGGTTTGACTAAATACTTAAATATATTAAATTAATAAGTTGGTGATAAATAAAAGGGACGGTAGCTGCATGTAGACGCCAAGTCCGTACATGCGAAAACGACAGAAATGATATTTTATGCAAAGAGCTTTGTAATGATCCTTAATGTTTTACTACTTGGCAATATTAACCCTTAAGATTTGATGTGAAGACTTTTCCAAACCATTACTTCACTAATATATAATGAAGGTTAACTAGTCATTTTGTTAATGGTTAATTAATTATCCAATGGCTAAGATACACTTAATGATAAAGATTTTGACCTTGTAGCTATTCGAGTTTGTTAGAAAATTTAGACAGTATGTCCAAATAAGCATAGTTAAACTAATATGGTTTCGAGCTTAAAATAAATGTGGTAACGGTAGTAAGCTACGATGCTAGTCTAAAATGAGTAGGGACGGTTGATTTAGTAGTATTTTACTAAAGGCATGTTAATTGATTATAGCATCGTTGACTAATTTACTAGGCGGCCGAGCATTTGTGACACTTTATACAACTCAAGGAATAACTAATGGACCTCAAGGTCGCGGTTAGGATCACTCGGTTACGTTCTTCATTTGTTGATTATTTCGTTTCTCACCATTTGCTTAAGGTGAGTTCATAGCCTCGCCTTTACTTACTTAACTGTTTTATAAAACTCCGCGAGGGAGATACATGCTAGTTTTACAAATTAAACACAAGAGCTTTGTTTGATATGCTAAACATCTACTTACGGACAATTAATTTCAAAACTATATGTTTTCCTGAATATATTGTTGCTTATGTCTAAGTCCATTCATGCCATAAGTCCCCCACATCATGGACCAGTAATCACTTGTGTGTGAACGTGAATATTGTGGATAGGCCTATCGGGATTGACGAATCCCGTCTGTGTTAGCTGGATAGGTAACCAAACGCACTATATTTGTAACTCTATGTATATGGCAATTACCTAAACGGGGCCATTATTACCCTATGTATCATTATGGATATATACTGTCAGTTTTGAGTGTCATGAGCTTAGATGCAATAATATCTGTTTATATGATGATTGTATTCATTGCAATTATTACTATAACTCTGAAAACTTGATCGTCTATTACATAAACCTATGAATTCACTCAACCGTTGTGTTGACTTTTTAGCATGTTTAATCTCAGGTCTTACAGGTTTATTGCTCGGAGGGAAGCCGCACGGATATGTACTAGAGACTCTACATTTTTTATACATTTAATAAAACTTTACTTTTCAAGACATTGTGTATTGTTAAACTGTTAGGACATATTCATAAACTCTGATATTTTAATATGTCGAATGTGAAAACTTATTTCTAAAACGTCTCTTTTTGAGGTCGTTTTCTGTGACTTGTACCTTGTGCCATGACGTCTCACCCCAATGTTACCCTTCCGCTGTTGTTTGATTTTGGGGTGTGACAGATTGGTATCAGAGCTAAAGTCATAGAGTACTGGGTCATTTTCAAAACCTAGACTATGATTACTTTTCAAAATTTAAAGTCTCTCCTCGATATATCCGATATCCGTGCACGCGTACTTCCTGGTTTCTTGTGTTTACTCCCTCGAGCATCACTACTAGTATTATATAAGGATATTTATATAACTACTCTATTTGCTTTTCGAACTCTCACACTTATCTATGAGAGTATCGCTGATTCTTAATATAATAGTATATATAATATATATATAACTAAAATATCAATTATCAATAATAATATAGTAATAAGTATTCCGTAAGGCTTATAGAAGATTACTTTTATCCAAAGTAAAATTCAAAACCTTCCCGAGTCGTACCCCGACGAGGTGTGAATTGAATTTCGGTTAAGTTCATGATCGCGTGATTTGAATGGTTTAAGATATTTTTATTTTGATTTCTAATTCTACTAACGAAAACGCATAAAACATGTAAAGGCAAGCAACAATTAAAGCGATTAAAATTTTTACCTAAAAATGCTAACGAAAATCCTAAAAAACGCGACTTAAAACCCTAATTATCAAAATTTAACCCTAAAAATGGTTTTTCATTTTTTATAAATACTAAATGACTAAAAATAATTTTAGAAAAAAGAATTATATTTTTTGACTTTTATTTTATTTATTATGAATTAAAAACTATTTTAATCTAGAAAATTAATTAAAAATATTAAACTAATTTATAAAAATCTGAAAAAATTACTAAAAGTACTTTAAACTATGAAGATTCTAAGAAAAATAAGAACTTGAAAGAATGTGGGACAAATAAGCAGATAATAAGCAATTAAGCACGTATAAGCAAAACACTAAAATGTCTATTAGTAATTAATTTTGCAAAACATGTATGAAAAAGTCCAAAGGGCAGTGTGGTAGCAGGTGTTGGTGTTAAAATGTTGGGGGTTAAGGTAGAGGTCCTAGGTTCGAGCCTGGGGCTTTTCTATACTCCCAATGTTTTTATTTTTAAAAAAGCTTCTAACCACTAAAATAAGCACTTTTTGAAAAGGGACTTTTTATGAAAACGAATAATAAGCTAGGAAAAGCTAGCTTTAAGCTGACAGTTCGACCCTTTTAGCTTATATAACTTTTAGCTTAAACTAGTTTGATTTTTAAAACTTAATAAGCAAATAGAAATCAAATAAGCTAATAGTAGACCCTAAACTAAACCTAATAAGCTCCAAAGACTGAAATTAAACATACCAAATAAGCTAGGAATAAGCACAACAAGATTAGCAGTACTAACTTGAAGTTAATACTGCTAGGCTTAGCAGTTAGGACTGCTAAGCTTTTAGCAACCTCAATAAGCTCAAGCAAAGCTCAATAAGCTAAACATAAGCACAAAGCTAATCCTAATAAGCACAAGTGACCACAATTGAGCACACATAATAAGTTGATAAGCTCATTAAGCCCTTAAATAGTTTGCACAACTTTTTTGACTTAAAGGGAATTATGACAGCTTTTAGCACAACTTTTGACACAAAAATAAGCTTCAAAAAGCTTATATCAAATCCTAAAAACTGAAAACAGATAAAGTCTACCTACTAATTAATACATAAAAACTCATTTTAAGAATTTTGAACTAAAAATAAGCTAGAAAATTAAAGATGAAAAAGGTTTGTATATGCTGATCAAAATCAGTATATACTGAACCTTGTTTTTGAAAAATGCTAATTTTTAGCCCTAAATATAAGCTAGAAAAAGCTATTGTAAACACAAAAACTAAAAACAGACCAATGAGCTTATGCTAACAAAACCAAACCTTAAAACAAACTTATTCTTACTTAAATATGCTATTGAAAATGGGGCTTTTTTAAATATTTAAAATGAAAACACTTAGACAGGAATTTTAAACTAGAAACTCAAAGACAAATTGCACAATTATACTAACTAAATTCTACTGCATCAAGACCATAAACTAGCATACAATCAACATCTAAAAGCTACTTTAAAAGACCTTATCAAATAAGCTGTTTATCCAAGCTTAGTCTTCATAGATTTGGACTTTAGGTACCTTAAACCTTGGTAAATATTTTTAGCTTTAAACACTTACCTCAAATGTTTGATAAGCTTAATTTAAAGCTTATCAAACCTGGTTTAAAGGTTATTAGACAATCAAACAATTCTAACCTTGGTTAGAACTGTTTGTGCCAAACACCCCTTAAATGGTTTGATAGACATAATTAAGCTTAAAACAGATTAGATTAAGCTACAAAAAACCAAAACAGATTTAGATCTAGGTGTTGAAGGTCTAAATAAGAAAATTTAAGCCACAAATAAGCACCTTACAATAAGCTAACATGATAAGACATATTTTTGGATTTTTTTAACAGTTTTATAACAATTTAAAATATAATGACTCATAAACTGAAAATAGACAATAATAAAAAATAAAACAATAAGATAAGCAATTATAAGCAGTAATAAGCAGCACAAATAAGCAAACAGAATTAAGCTAAATAAGAGTGATATTGAAGTGTACCTTGATCCTAGCCAAACATGAATCAAATAAGCTTTTACAAGCTCAGATCTACAAGCTCTAGCTTATCAAAGATAAGCTAGTGAGGTCTATAAGCCCTTCCAGAATTGGCTTATCATCCATTAAGCATAGGTAATTTAGGGGAGAGATTTGATTAAGCTTAGGTAATTTAGGGGCTTATCATCCTACACGTCTTGCTCTGTGTGATGAGGCCTCTTTATATAGGAGTGAGATGAACATTCTAGCCCTTTGAGATGCTCCTCAATCCTCTAATCTTGGCCATCCATCAATAACAACCTCCAAATCACATAATCTTGACTGTTGGATCTAGTACACGTCCTATCATCCAATGATATTATTGGGGATTGCCAGCGTGGCTCCCAAATGTGTCAGTGGTGTCAGCAAATCCTTCTAGAAGAAATACGAACGTGTACTTAGCTTGAATTACCCTAGTGTGTTGAAAGTGAATATGGAGGGAAAAGGGTGAAGATAAACAGTAATTTTGACTTGGTTTGTTTGACTTGACCAAGATATTTGGGGGTTTATCACAGGATAAAAAAAGGTTTTGGGCTTTTGGATTATTTTTTGGGCTTTTTCATATGACTTTGGACCGAGTGTTATTATAATAGAATTTTGGGCTTTTTGGTTTATTGTATTTTGATTGTGGGCTGACCCGGCCCATTAAGTGGGCCCGGGTTGGTCTGTAGAAAAATGGTACGCCTTCGGCTTCTGTTTTTGTGCTCTTTTCCTTCCCGTTCTCGGCTTTTCCATTTTGTCTTTATTTTTGTCCTTTTGTTGAATATCCGTTACCTGCAAAACACAATTTACAATATAAACGAATACAATGCATTTTTTTGTATTT
>BQNB010204792.1:0-10663 GCA_026074375.1 Tanacetum coccineum | reverse complement strand
GGAAACACGAGGTGCGACGTTTCGGAGACATCGCATAAGATATTAGATTACACCATACATAGTTTAAGGAAATTTAATTTACAATATAAGATATAATTCTTGATGAAATGATCATCTGTCTTTAGAAAACATCTTGTCCAATGGATATCTTTGATTTCAATTACCTTCAGTTCATAAATGCTGATCAATTAAAAATGATACTTGAAAAGGTCAACATAAAGTTGGTGAGCTCGTAGGTTTAGAGTGTAAACCCAGTTGTTGTGCCAGAATTTAAAGTGTGACAATAGTGCAATACAATAGCGGAGTGCAAGCAGTATAAGTAGTATTCTGTTATCAACATAACAAGTCATATCGTGTCGTAGCATTTCAGTCATATCAATCGATCAATCCTGACCCAAGCGCTTATAGATTTCCGCACCTATCGCCTACCAGATAGAGCTACACAGTCGGCTAAGTAGTTGTTCTTAGAATTAATAACATGGTCATCATAGATAGATCATGTATATAGCACATCAAGTACGTAAGTAATAGCACATATGAATATTGTCCAAAAGCAATAAGATAGTTTAGCACAATAGTAAAACAGTTTAAAAGAGATTTGAGTATCATTTTCCCCCAAGGAAAATAGTTTGAAAGTGGGGCTACGAAGACTCACCTTAAATAAGGATGAAAGTAGCTGAAATAAATGATCACGGAATAACGTGCAATGATGCCCGGTCACGACCTGTTAATAAACTTTTATTTTAGAGACGTGCTATATGAGAATGAAATGATGCATATGAGTTTGTAAAATGATTTGTATTATTGTTATAAAAGGTTTTGTATCATTGGTTGTGTGGTGGTTGATCAGTTTGAATCGATGAACTTATGTCAAAGTACGATATATATATGTATGTATTATATAAGAAAATAGATAGAAAATCCATGACTAATTAAGGAGGTAAGTAAATAAGAGATAATTGAACGAGGAGTAAACAAGAGATAAGTAAATGGAAATAAATAAATGAGAAATAAATAGATAAGAAATAAATGTATAAGCATAAACGAATACAAATTACATAAATAAGAATTAAACATGTTTCGGCAATTTACCCAATCCCAAGTTAATTAGATAAGACGTCCTTGATATAAGTGTTAACGATGTTTTAGACACACCTATTACATAATAGAAGTTTTATATATAGAACTATATTTTTCATCTTTTAGTCGCGTATTAAAATAATATTTTATTATTTTGTCTTTTTGTCGGGTTTTTGTTAATTAGTTAGTATCATGTTTATAAGAATGCAATTTATTAGTTTATTTATTTAAATTTGAATATAATGTTTAAAAAAATGTGATTTCCGCTTTTTGTCGATTTTTGAGAAAATGAGTTTATATAAAACGTTTTCTAAGTAGATATTTATAAAATTTCGACATGACCCATTCGTTTATAGCCACTTCCCAAAGTCATAGGCTTTATAAAACAATGTTTTCCCAATGTTAACCACTTTCGTCAATTACAAATTTCAAAACCATTTGTTTTTATATTTCGACCAACATGCTCTTACAGTCTACTTAAATCACCAACAATATTGATCAATTCGACTATATACGTTCATTCGATATTTTCGTTTCACAAGGTCTGTTATTAAGCCCATTAGTCATTGGGCCTTATAGCCCGTTAATAGTCTACAAGTGTATAGTCTAAGTTTAGTCCATTAGTCATTGGGCCTTATAGCCCATTAATAGTCCACAAGTGATTTCTGTTTAGTGGTTGTTAGTTTAGCCCATTTACAAGTTATATGTTTTAGTCCGTTAATCATTTTAAATAAGTCCAAGTCCACTTGCTAGTTAGTCGTTTCAATAAGTCGAATATTAGATCAGTGAATAAGCCATTTAAAATAAGCAAAATATAAGCCGAAACACATTATGTGAAAGTAAGCCGAGCCGTAGGCTTTTTATATAAGCCGAAACATTATTGGGCCTTATTGGGCTTTTCGGTCCACTAAGCCCTAACGAAGATACCAAATACAATAAGCACAACATAAGTCTAATAAGCTATATAATAAGAGAATAAGCACTTTTAGTATCAAAATAAGCTAGGATATAAGCCACAAAATAAGCCAAAACCAATAAGGGGTTGAAATAAGCTACAACTTATCCCCCTTGTTGGTTTCAGAGCCAATAAGCCCAAATAAGCTATGGTAAGTGATGAGGTGTCATTTTATACACTATTTCGGGGTCATTTAACCCCCTAAATCATGTAAATATGCCCAGATTACGTGCTTAATCATTTGTTTTCAGGTTTTTAGCACTTGGATGGCTTTTGGAGGAAATACACGTGACTTTGGCTCATTTGGAGAAGAAACGGACAAGATTACGGACCTACACCAAATCTCTTGAAGATTTATGCAAACAGTGGCTGGAGACGGCGTCGAACGCATAAAGCGACGCCGTCGTGATCTATATAGTGACGGCGTCAGGAATTTGGCGACGGCGTCAGGACGTGGCCGACTTAAAGAGGATCTAGAATCATCTACGTGGCGACGGCATCAGGATTACAAAGCGATGCCGTCGCGTCGACATCTCTAGGTTTTGTGTGTGTAACTTTGGGATAACTTTGTATAAACCTAGGGAGACAAACCGTAGTCGTTTTAGGAGCTTTATACGTCATTTTTAAGGCCTCAAAACCCTATTGTACTATCTTGAATCCTTGTTTTAATTAAGTAAGGTTATTTATCATTAATCATTCAATATGTCTATGTGTGTTTGTATATGATTTAATCATCTTTGCTTTTTTTATAACATAGGAGGCTAAAACCTCCTTTGTATTTATCTATGATTGCATGAAACTTAGGTTGTAGATCCCCTGTTGATTTGCTTTCTTGTGATGAATGTGAGCGTAGGCTTTAGAAAACTAGCTTTGCTGTAATCCCTGTATATTCCAAGGGAAACGCGAGTAGTGTAGAAAGGATACCATCGGTAACAGTCTTCATACTACCTTACCCATTATATGGTTGATCCCTCTTAAGTTATTTCACATGCATTTAATATACTCTTAGGGGCCTTGTAATAGTCTTCATACTACCTTACTTGTGCATTGCCTTAACAGAATATTAAATAGACGGCGGGTTCGTGTAATCCGTTCATGACCTAGGAAATACTTACACAAATCATCACAAGTGTGACAAAGAAACTGATATAGGAGAAGCAATCTGAGGAGTAGTGCATGATTAGGTAAATACATTTGTTTATCATAAAAGTTATCACAAGTAGATTAGATATTAATTAGTTTAGTAATTAGTTAAACAACCCAACCTCTCAAACCATAGATTTACCTGCTTTCTTATAAATATAAAAACACAAAATAATCTTCTCTCAACCTCTAGAATTCTGTTAGACCAAGATCAAGTCTTCCCAACCTATTCCCCTAGAGAACGATAATAACCCCCGAGTCTTGCCTATACTACACTGCAACGATTAGGTACACTGCCTAGGGAGTTGTAAAACTTCCTGTTGAAGTCCTTTACGACCTCCGCATCAAGTTTTTGGCCGCTACGTGGGGAATAGTTAGGTTTCGATCATAGTTTAGCTTAGTTCTACTCACTTGAATCCTTTCAAGTGAGAATTTAATTCCATATATTAGCTTTCTTGTAGTCTATCTTTTCTTTGTGTTATTTGTTTCGTAATCCATTCTCGTCAACCGCCATGGGAGACGCGAATACTATCTGTACTCTTAGAGATTACTCCAAACCTAGCCACGAAGGCTACAGGAATACCATTGAGCTTCCCGTAGGGAACAATGTGGTACATCTTCGATCCAACACCATCTGGTTGGTGCAAAATGGATGCTCATTCAACGAACTTCGGTCCGAGGATCCAAACGAACACCTCAAGGATTTCTTAAAACTTGTGGACTCACTTGACCTTGAAAATGAAAACAGGGAAAGAACGCTGATAATATCAAATAATTAATACTTTTTAATATCAAATTCCTTATGAAAATGTTTATAAGTAAGTTATATATGCCTGAAAACACTACTTAATTACTTTTATTTAGTTTCAGGTACAATGTGAAGCATTTGAGCAAAAGACGCGGGATTTGGACATGGAATGTGCAAAAGTGAAGAGTTCAAGGCTTTTTACGGCGTAACATCCCTGAGGGATTACGCCGTAACATATTCTAATGAAGAAATGAGTCATCACGATGTTTACGGCGTTAAGCTTCGCCCTCTTTATGCCGTAACATTCAAATTTACAAAGGACGGCTTATCCGAGTCAGCGTTACGGTGTAACATAGGCGATAAGGTTACGCCATAACATCAATTTAGCCTGGGAGATTGGAAGCCTACATAAGCAAGGTTACAGCATAACGTCTCACAACTGGTACGCCATAACAGTTTTGAAAAGTATAAATAGAGCCCTCATCTGGCTCATTCAACATCACTTACTTCCACAACTCACAACACAGCCTCAAGGGGTGAACCAAGCCCTCAAGGTCCGAAGCATTCCATCAGAAGTCCAAGGGAGAAGTCACTTTACTTAATTCTTGTATTTAATCATTCATAACATTCACTGTAAGAACAATGATGATTCAATCCATGACTACTTTCATTAATTCTTGCATTACTGTTACCATGAGCGGCTAAGCACTTTTAGTGCTAGCCTAACCATGTATTTGCTATTGTTATGATTTTTGTTTCCTGTTCAATTATGGTTCTGTTGGATATTCTTATAGCCTTTCATTGATCCCTGTGTTTTGGTAGTATAGAGGGTGGCTTAGATCTTGTTAATCATGTTATTAGACTTACCCTGTTGAACCTGGGATTAGCAGGGTACTAGGGTAGCTTGGCACCTATCCCTAGTGTAGGAATTTACCACATTACCGCCTTTGCCATTTTAAATACTTAAAAAGCACAGGAACTCTTTCAGAGGGGGTTAATAATCGGTTTAGATTATAGATTGGTCTTAAGGATAGTTGGGGATTAACCACTATAAACTTGGATGCCCTGCTTGTGTGATCGTAGAGGAATGTAGGACCGCATAGGGAGTATAGGACAGACCTCAAATGCCAATTTGGGTCTGTCGATATTAGAACCACTAATGGAACTTATACTTGAACATTTCACAGGAAAATAAAATCATAGCAGTAGTAATGAAATGGTTAGGTTAGCACGCTTTTCTCCCTGAATACTTCTATCACTTTACTTTATTGCATTTACTTTTGTGTAGTTATTAAAATCAACTTAAAACTATTTTCAAACGTGACATAATCAAATTAGAACTAGAAAACCTTAGCTATTGGGACGACCTCGGATATACCAAACTACTGCACTATATACGACTGGGTTCTCTGCCCGTTAGTGTGTGTATCGGTAGACGGGTTTTATAAATTTAAAACTTGGCAATTAATTATTTAAAACAATTTATGCATCAAACGCGCCTGCATTTATTTTAATTTTCCCTTCGCGATCAAGCTAGCAACTGGCTTGAACATCTCCCAGCAGGATTTATCACCACATGGGAGGATCTTACTACTCGTTTCCTTGCTCAATTCTTTCCACCGGGAAGGACCGCAAAACTTCACAACGATATCCTGATGTTCCAAGAAACATCATGGAGAATCTCTCTCAGAAGCATGGACTTGTTTCAAGGACTTACTCTAAAAAGTCCCTCATCATGGCATCGATCGTTAGCTTCAAATTCAAATTTTTATGATCATGTCTCCTTTCATCTTAAGTACGAGATTGACCGCGCAGCCGGCGACAAACTCCTTAATAAGAATATCGACGAATCTTGGGAAATCATTAAGAACCTCGCCCTCCCACTTACAAAAAATACACATGAACCCTTTGATCCCAAATGACTATGACCTTGTGAACCTAAAATCTCATCAGAGGTGAGAGGTAAGTTTGTGACGAGTTGTTTGATTGTTTGGTTTTTAATGCATAAATGGGTAAACGCATGACTAGGCAAGATAAGGAGGAAGAGGAGGATGCCTTAATTGACATCCTCAAAACAGTGGTTGAAGAGTGCAAGACAATTTACAAAAACGCTCAAAATAAAGCACCTTCTAGCAGGACTAGCAAAATTCAGGGAGTATCATTTGTAACAGGATCTGAAGAAGGGGACAGTACAGAAACCTTACCATGCCAGCTACCACCTAAAGAATTAAACCCAAAAAGTTTTACTCTCCCTTACACCATTGGTAATCTTAAGTTATATGCTATGGCTGATGTAGGAGCTAGTGTTAATGTGATGCCTAAATCACTATTTGAACATTTGAAATTGGCTAACCTTAAGAAAACCAGCATGGTAGTTGAAATGGCAGATATGACAAAGAAGGCCCCATTAGAAATTGTAGAAAATATCCTGGTAAAAATCGATAAATTAATGTTCCATTCCGACCTTGTAGTTATTGACATGCTAGAAGGACCTAATGAAACAATGCTTTTGGGTAAACCATTTTTAGCAACAATACATGCTCAGATAGATGTTTTCAGGAGGGAAATTTCGTTAGGAATAGGTAAAGAAAAAGTAAAGTTTGATAGTCACTCTAGAGTTCCTTTTAAAAAAATTTACATGGCAAGCTTTGTTCAGGAAAGCGAATACTTCAACCCTCTTGAAATTGAAACTGATGTATTCTCCTATGATTCCCCTGCGTGCTTGTTATTTGAACAAAGTACCCATCCCTGTAGCGATGTAAGCATAGACACTGTTGATTCAAGTGATGATATGCAGGAACTTAAAGGTAGTCAAGAGGATGAAGTAGGAAGCCATCTCTTAGAAAATGTAGTGTCAAGATGGCATGTTTGCAAACCTATTTGTGTAACAGTTAAGGATTATGAAAAGGATTGCGGAAAGTGGCCTACTTGCAATCCCAATTTAAGCTTTTGTAGTGGATATGATGCTATTTATGGAAAAGAGGAAAGTAGGATGCTCAAGCAATGGATTTGTTTTCGAGATCATGAAAGACAAATTGTTGGGGGAAATGGGATGATATTGGCTGACTTCCTTAAAGTGAGGTACGGGAACAAAAATATTAACGATGTAACTCATGAACGGCGATACTGCGAATGGGTAGCATAGAATTATGACTTTAACGTTAAATCACGAAAAGCCACAAAGTATGCTGACTCGTACGACTTTCACCATGAATACCCCCGCCCATACATTCCTCAGGAAAGTGATAGCCCACGAAATGACACTTTGCGCATAAACACCTACTTCCCTGACGTCTTTCAAACACACATTAAGAAACCATGTCTTAGGGATAATTCATTTGAAGAGTGGGTAAAAACTAAGTTAGGACATACAAATATCAGTGAAGCTATTAAGTGTGAAATGTTTAAGGAATGGGTAAAAGAAAACTTTGATTTTGAGGTTGACTTCGGGAAGACACGAGATGACCCATACTCTAGGAGGTTTGATGTATACAAGGAAAAGTTTGATAGTGAGATTGAACAGTTGGCAAATGAATATGATTTGAGGGTAGGTATGAAAAAGTATGGCCTGGATGATATATGGGAGAAATGTGAAAGGTTTCAGGATACTGCATGCCAATGGCACGATGAAAGGTTTGAGGAAGAAGAACAGTGAGAAAATGGCATAGAGAAGACATGCTACACACCACCTTTTGTAAAGAGTGAAACCTTTGAAGTCAAAAGATACTATTTCAAAAACAAAAAGAGTTTCGTGCATATTACTAAACAGTTAGATGATGCCCAACCTTTAGGAAGAGTTAACGGTTCTAGATTGATGACATCAAATAACGTCACTTTATTATATCATTTATCCCATCTGTTTTACCCACTTTTATATAATTATTGCAAGATATTGGTACTTAATTGCTTAAAGTTTATTATTGCAGTAATTATGGAGTCACTTGTGAAGAAGAAGCAAAAAGGCGTAATTCTAGAGCTTAAACGAAGACATTTGAAGAATATTATTTTCTGCACCTATACGCCGTATCCAGCAATGAAGATACGGCGTATCAACGCCAACTCAGCACAAGAAATGCGTAATGATCAATTCCCGATCCGGCGTATCCACTACAACCAATATGCCATATGCACAGCTGGTCATCAGTCAAAGATACGCATTTAATATGATTGATGGTAATTATCTTAATTGATTTGATCTTATCGCGGACTCCAAGGAAATTAACCCCTATACGCCGTATCCACTTATCCCCATACGGCGTATCCAGGCGTATTTCAGACACTATAAATACAAGACTCAAAAACGAGTTTTAGTGTGCAATATCACATTCTCTGTATAGTATACAACTAAAGTCGAATTTCTCAAGCCAAGAAGAGCAGCCAAGGTCGAGCACTACTCCTAATTCCATAGAAGACATCGTGTAATTCTTACTTTCTTAATCATTCGATTTTTAATTGTTTGATCACGTTTGTAATAATGACAATGATTGTGGGCTAATACCCTCGGGTATTAGCCATGTTAATGAAGATTATAATGTTTGGTTTGTTTTAATCCGGCTTTGCTTAATTTATCATTGTTGTTTAATTATGTTTATCGCCTTATACTTGTTTATGTGCTTGTACATGCGACCTATCATTTAACTGGGTCTAGGGAGACCTAACCAGTAACCTAGATGCCAGGATGGCTCTCCATGTTGTGTTTTATATGCCCAGACCAATAGGATCATAAATGACACCTTATCATTACTCTTTGATTATGAGCTTAGTTGACCGGCAGGTGACCCGATAATTGTTCAACCAGTATTGTTCATTTTTTAATTGGTAATGATTTTGGTGGTGGACTACCGGTGTATAAAAAACATCAAGAAATAAGTGGGTAAAGTCCCGATGGGCTAGGGTATTAACAGGATCACCACTACTTTAATTCCCTATGGTAGATTATAATTAAACTATAGGATGCTTTATACGGATGCGTTAATCGTGGCAGGATTGTTCGTGTCTAGGTCCTAGCAAGAAGTACCGCCTAAGTCTTAAGAATGATATGCCGCCTCGAGATAAGTAGCCATTGCACTAATTAATCAAACCAGCATTTAATCAAATTTAACATGGTTAATACAGTTTTCTATTATTTGGCTCGTTCCGCTCTTTTGTCTTGTGTTTATTTGCTTTAGTGTGCATTGTGCTTAGAATTGATATTTGTCACCATAAACCTGTGCCAGTCTCTCAGGCTGAAAAACCCCCCTTTTACCTCTAGTAATTATGTATAGCATAGGTTTAACCAGTAATTAGACTAATCTAGATAGAATAAAATACTAATAGAATAATAGGTTAACTCTCACTCTTAGTGTTCGACACCCTACTTACCGCGAAGCTACATCTTGACCGGGTACTCTGCCCGTTAAAGTGTTGTCTTTAGGTTAGTCGGCTAAATATAAATGTAAAACCTGATAATCATAAATAACACCTATACAATGACACATCAAGGTTTTTGGGGCCGTTGCCGGGGAGTGATTAGTTTAATCTTTATTCTTTTTAGTATTTCTAACCTTTAACTTGTTTAGTGTAAAATTATTAATTTTGATTTCTAACTGCTAATTGTTTAGTTTAATTGTGTACTAATTTATCGCGTTTTAATTAAGTGTTTTATTTCTGTATTAAATATGGCATATTTAGTCCTCTGAATATGACATATTTGTTGATTTAACATTTTCTTTCTAGTAAATCTTTTTTAGGAAACGTCGTATTTAGCTTTCTGTTCAGATACGGTGTATCCTGCAAATCATACTACGTATTAGTCTTCACATACGGCATATCGATTGCAGACCAGATCACTTCAACAGATTTAAATTTTAGAGTTGTCTTACTTTATAAATGTCTTTCATGACAGGAACATTACTTGATCCATTCCAGATCCTATACCTTAAAAGAAAATTAACAATGGAAGAAATGGTAAATAAGTTTATCAATGAAAGAAGACGGGAACATGATGAAATGGAAGCATTTATAAAGGAATTTAGAACAACTAACAAACTCCTGCTCAAAGAAAGAAACAACTCCTTGTGCGAACTTGGATTTGAGGTATATGGGTTGACACGAGCATTCGAGAAAGCCCATTCGGTCAATTATGAAATTAAAAGAGTAACCACTAAAGGAGGAAAGACCACCATCGAAGCCACCCAAAAGACCAATATCAAAAGTAAACCTCCAACGCCTCATCACAATGAAATGATAACATAATTAGAAGCCCCACCCGAATCCGAACCTAAAAAACCTTGGAAAAAGACACTAGGCCCAAAATATCACAAATACCTTTTCCTCAATGGTTGAAAAAAGAAAAAGAAGAAGCCCAACAACGAAAGTTCTTAGAAAACCTAAAACAACTCCAGCTAAACATCCCATTCACCGAGGCCCTTGCTCAAATGCCAAAGTATGCTAAATTTCTAAAAAGTTTGCTGTCAAACAAAACAAGACTGGAAGAAGCTTGCACGATAACAATGAACGAAAGATTCTCCGCGGTTTTGTTAAATAAACTTCCAGTTAAAGAAAAAGACCTAGGAAGTTTTACTGTCCCTTGTGATATTGGCAACTTACACATCGATAATGCTTTGGCAGATTTAGGAGCCAATATAAGCCTGATGCCCTACTCGATGTATGAAAAACTAGGACTCGGTAAACCAAAGCCGACAAGAATGAGTTTGGAACTTGCAGACAGGTCCATCTAGTATCCTCGGGGGATAGCA
>BQNB010204791.1:0-10663 GCA_026074375.1 Tanacetum coccineum | reverse complement strand
ATAAGCTAATTTAATAAGCTATTCTAATAAGCTAACTTGTCATTTCTATAAGATTGAAACCTAATCTTAAAACCATAACCAGTTTTGGATTTTTAAGCTCACAAGCTCTTTTCATAAGCTATAAGCTCGTAAAAGTTACTTATTATAGCTTATAGTAATAAGCTATAACCTGAAAATTTGATTTCTATATCAAAAATACAAAAATTATGGAATTTGGAATAAAAACATAAAACAATTTATGCAAAGGGGTATATATTGTAAATTATGAAACTTTATAACTTCTGAGCCAAAAATATAATTATTCTAAAGTTAAACTTCAGGGGTTTGTTTTGTCATACTTGAAAGATAAAGGTTTAAAGATTTTAAAAGTTATCATTCATCGATCGAAACATTTGTCGTTATCATTCATCGATCGAAACACTATAACACAATTATGATATATATGTAATATAATTTATCATCCACTAGCTTTTGAAGAAACCTAAAATGATAAAATCTTATCATTTAAACTATAATATATCACGTTACTAGGGAATTTCATGTGAGAGGCTTCATTTGGGTAGACGTTTTGACGAGTTGCTAACACTATAAACAACAATTATGGATATATATTGTAAATCAATAATTTATCATCCAATAGCTTTTGATGAAACCTAAAATGATAAATAATCTTTATTCATTTAAGTATAACGTATCACGTTTCAAGAGGAATTTCATGTGAGAGGCTTCATGTGTTCGGTAGAGTTTTGAGCGAGTTGCTGGATTTACGATAGTCGTGAAAGGAAGTGGTCCTTAGCTCCTAAATACGTTAACTACATTGTGACCTTCATGGATTAGATTAGCCCCAACTGTGATAGCGATATTTTCACAAGTTAGCAAACGTCAAAAACATTAAACTTTTTGAAATAAAGTTTTGAATGACAATCGTGTGCTAAGACTTGACATATTACCCCAGGTTGCGTAACGATGCCGTTTACTCCGCAATTTGAATTAAATTTTAAATCAATGAACTACCTTGATAAGGTGAGTTCATAGTCCCACCTTTACATGTTTTCTAAATCCCGTGAGGAGATACATGCTATAACCATGAATACAAGTATTTTTCCAACTGTATGCTATCCTGATATATTAATGCCTAAGTTTTCCTTCACTGCCAATATTTCTTAATCATGAACCATTAGTCACTTGGTGTGAACGTGTATATTGTGGTTTGTCTGTTTGGGGGTGACGACTCCCGGTTGGTGTACCCGTACATTGGGATGACACAATCGAACTATATTTGAGAACTAATATGATAACTTTTGGGGCAAGTTACGCTTACCTTAGAAGGGAACAATTGTTTCTTCAAGTCGTTCAATTTGAATATCGGATGTTAATATTTGGTTTGCATGTGCTTAGGGCAATTTAATACTGTTATCCATGATAATTGTATTCGTTGTAAATAATTAGACCACTGTATGATGACTTGTATTGTATAAAAATGTCATTACTAAACACTGTGAGAGATGTTCACTCAAACACGTTGCGGTTGACCTCTTTTTGCAGGGTCTATAATACTCAAGTAATTGAGCAACCTATGGCACGGAGTGACATTTGACTTGAGGACGTCCAAACTTGTTATCATTCAAACTTTATGTTTTCAATATACTTTGGGACCTCTCTTTTGTAAAACTCTGATATATTATTGAATGATAACTAAATGTTTTGATAGATACGTCTTCTTTTTGCGTTCTGTTTTTACTATGATTTATGACTGTTGGTTCATGAAGTGATACCCCAAATTAGCTTCCGCTGCTATATGTCAAATAACAGTGTGTTATAATACGTTTTATTTATTTTTATTGAAACGACATGTGTATGGCTTTTATAATATCATAACAGTATGAAATATGGACATTGTCTTTTTTTTTACGGAAAAGTAGATGCACATACCATCGATACAATTTTGTCAATATTGAGACTACATCCATAACTTTTTTGAGGAAAACTTTTTATGATGATATTCTTTGTGCATAACATTAAAATTAAACTGCAATTTCGTGATTCGTTATATCAATTCTACAAGACTTTTTAATCAATTACTACGTAATATACTATGGGAATAGTTCAAAAGTATTATTCTCACTTCCTATTTAAAGCTTTGCAGGATTATTTGCGTATGAGATAAAGTCGGAAGAAATTAACGTGTGATCAACTTGTGTGTAATAATATATATATATATATATATATCAGCCAACTTGCATTAAATTTTTTATCATCGAATGCTTAATTATATATTGTCGTTGGGGAACTTCTGAGTATATCAACGTTGAGTAAAGATAACGGAGTACCTTTTAGCAACAAATTTGATCATTTGATATCGGTAAAATGCATGGTTAAAGAAGAGGGGGGGACGACCTGGGGTTAGGTAGGGCGTGGGAGGGGGGGGGGGGGGTGGGTGGGTGAGGGGAGGGGGGGTCGGATGAAAACAAAGTAATGAAATTAACGAAAGTAGCAGACTAATTTAAACCACTATCATTGTATGTAAAATTATAAATACGTTTGTATGTAAGCTTTGAATGGATATGAAATACTATAAGCACATATATCATGTATACATTAATTTAAAGCACCATTGAGCGGCCTTCAACCCCATAATAATTCCATGTAATACAAAGCATTGTAATTCATGATAAACATTGAAATGAATTTTTTTTTACTTAAGGCTTCTATCATAGTATCCTATTGGGTAGTGGCATGCATGTTATCGGTTGATGTCTAGCTCCAAATATTTCCGAGATATTGCAACATATATGCGATTGTTATACCTTAATCATTAGAAATATCAAAACAACGTTTACAATATATGCGATTTAGCTGTGTGAAAATTTTCCTAACCAAAAATATATATCGGATTAGTTGTGATTTAAGGGTTAGCTTTTGATTAGAGCTGTGTGTGAAAGAGACCTAATATATGTGTATAATTTACAAGATAGACTCAAGTTCTTCCCTAGACATGTTGAAAGTTTCAATGTTGTATTTAATTGATCGTAGGCTGGTTTATAAAATTAAGCGTTTATCATTACTTTAAAAAATTGGAGGTGATTTGCACAGTCTCTTAATTTATTTGCACACTCAAAATAATGTGTCATGTCATTTATACCCTTAGCATTTGTGTTTTGATTTTCACACTCCACTAAGTAATGTAAGAGTATAAATGGCAACACACACATATTTTGAGTGTCTAAATTAATAAGTAGAGTGTGCAAATCACTTCTCTTAAAAAATACATCAAATTCGTCAGTACATAGATCATCCATCAATTTCTTCGTAAATTAAAAATTTCATAGATGCTTGATTGCTTGTCATGATCACACATGACATTTAAAATTATTTGTTTCAATTCTTCAATGTTGAAAGAGTCTACTAAACTCTTTTTGCATACTTAATGAAAGATCTATCGCAACATTGAACTCGTCTCTTTAAACTCAATTAGACCCGAAACATTATAGGCTTGAGTGCTTGACCACACTTAGATTATTACGATTACATGGCCCATATAATGAATAAAATGTGAAAAAGGATAATATGCAATCGATTGCAAGACTTGCAACCAACTTTAAGTTATACATAAGGGATTAATAATCTATCACATATACATTACAACAGTACTAGTAAATAGAAGTATTTAGAATTATAAGGTATTTTACATGAATCCGGATGATCAGTGTCGCTCCATGGTAAAGATAAACCAAGTAAAATGAGCAATATGAACCCTCTGTGTACATGTATTGAACTAGACATTAATATTCTAAGCTAAGAGAGTTCCTTGTAACACTGACGAAGCTACAAATTTTTTGTAAGAGGGCCAAATGTATATAAGTTCATTTTGGGAGGGTCAAAGTAGTAAATTTATATATTAATTTAATGTACTTAAATGAAAAAAGTTAACTTTTGTTTTGTGTATGGTATATTATAGAAGAAATATGTCATGGAAAATAAACGCGCTTCCTTCTCTACAATCAATACTGTGCTTCGGTGATCCCTAATGTGAGCCATAACTCCCCTTCAACACGGACAGTTCTTGGCCTTTGCTTCCCTTGCCTATCTTTTCCTGGCCACCAGTCGGGATAACCGATTACTTTGAAGCACCCGTCTTCGTTATGGCCATCTTTACCACAAAAGGTACATTGTTCCTTTTCTCCTTGATTTCGTCTGAACATAAGTTGGTTTTTTTGGGTTTCGTGGTTGATGGTTGGTCTGGTACCTTCATCGGTTGACATTTTTGTTAAAGGGTTTTATGAAGGTTTCTTAGAATCGAACCTGCTCTGGTACCATAATAAATTTATGGTAAAAGATTAGTCATAATCTTGTATTGATTATAGAGAAAAAGTGATACAATGAAAAGGATGATAGCCAATCCTTTTATATAAGAAAACCCATCAATCAAGCCTAAACATAAGGAATTGATTAAGGAAACTAATAACAGTCAAAAGAATAAAAAAGGAAGAAATATGTCATGGAAAATAAACACGCTTCCTTCTATATATATTAAATTGTGGTATGGCCAGGGCCCTCCTTGGTTCTCACATGGCTCCGCCTAAGTTGTAACTCTAGTGAGAGCAAATGTAATGGGAATTGATTTGCACACTTACTTTTTTGATTGAGACACTCTTTTGTGTGTATTACATACTTGTACAATGTTATATAGTGTGCTTTAACTGTTTGTACAATGAGTGTTCCAATCAATAATTTGAGTGTGCAAATCATCTCCCAAATGTAATTGGTTATCAAAAGCGTTCTGTAACCTATGAAATAACTCCACCTTGAGATAGAAAAATGTGACTAGAAGCATGTGCACTTCTGGTAATTTACACATGCATGATTTAACGTTCCATCACCTTCATTGCTCTAAAAAAAGTTGTGATTAGCGACGTAAAACAAGATAACAATGTATATGATATAGAATTTGATCGAATTGATGGGTTGTGTAAAGGCTTAACATGAGTTATGGCTGAAACAGGTTTCGTACGGGTCAACCTGAAAAGAAAAATAATTGCCAACTTGTGTTGAGAAGTTCAAATATTTTTTGGGGTAAACGGTTTCTCAAGTAAATTTATACTCCAAAAACCGATTAAGTGCAATGGATGAGGGTGAATCTCATATTTTCGCCTGTTGCATAGACAACTTACTTTCTTAAAAAAAGGTACACAAAGTGACTAGACTACAAATAACTCACTAGTTTCGAGTAATCTATTTCTTTTACAATCTCTTACCTTGATATCCAAATTATAACATATAGATTGAATATTGTTAATTCCTAACCTTTATATATATTATCATCGTAAGGGTCGTAGTCGTTATATGCATTCTCATAATTTTCCCTTCATTGTTCTAGCAAACTATTAGTACTATAGCCAACACTCTTTGAATCCAGAAAACTTGTCATTTCATTATCAATTGGTTCAACTTCATCCTCACTATCATGATCACTCTAATAATAAACCTCTTCCAGAGGTTTACCCTCATCATCAACAAGTGTAACTTTTTCATCAATAATTAGTTTTTCAAGGTTATCAATTTTTCAACAATAGGTGTAGTGCTAATACTACTCGATCCCACATTCCATAATGCAAATCCACTAGAATTGGCCTCCTTACTAGCCGAATTTGAAGTTCCTCCATTTGTACCTAAATCGACATCATTTTCAACTGAATTAAGTACATCAAATGGGTTTGGATTACGAACCTATTTTCTAGATTCCACATCTTTCTTCTTAGTACCACTAGTGTTGACATTATTTTTTTTAGAAACAACTCTATAAACTTTTTTGACTGGTTTAAATCACACCTTAGGACCAACCGGAACACCTCTAGGAGCATGACTAGGATTCTTCAAATTCTTCGCCACATCTGAGCCTATATTCTTAGGACACTTATCCTGAACATGAATAAAAACCTTACAACACACACACCGTGGAGGTTTCCACTCATACTCAACAAGAATGATACACGTATAGAACCCATCCCCACAAGTTTAGGCATAGTCACCACGATAGTATATTTTGCACATCGGCCCGAAGTTCAATCATTGCTCTAGCATAAGTTGACCTACCCCATGATTGCATGCAAATGTCAGATGTAAAAGAGTCAAGCATCGAATGAGTATGAAGTTTAGTAGCAATGACACTCAAACCATTCTCGCTAAACCCTATCATAGGGACATCATAGAGTTTAACCCAAACCGGAACATTACCAACATCTTCTTTTAATAGGTTCACATCCAGATTCCACGTGTGAGAATAAGCAGATGATTGTAAATAAACCACATACCATTTTCTAGCATTGCATCAAAACCATCCAAAGAGCTAAACTGGAAGAAAAATAACTCGTTTGACGAGTTAAGCATTGGTTTAACCTGCCCATATTTAACCCAAGTGTTCCTAACATAGTTAGCACCAACAGTATAAGCCACCCGCTTTACCAAAAAGAAACCATATGCCGTATTAAAAAATTGTTCACTAATAGCTTTAATAGACTCCAACGGGGTAGCCACATCAGCCCTGTTTCCTGCTGGTGTAATTAAAGTGCAGAATTCACACTTTTCCTATATGAAGTACCTAAATTCAGATTAACACTTGAGCTAATCGGTGTCTGCCCCACATTCTTGTCATGCGTACCTTTATTATTCCCGACTCAGTCACCTTCTCAACTGTATGATCTCCCGAACTACTCAACACAGGCTCAACTCTAACAGAGGATGGCCCAATATCACCTTTTGGTGTATCATGAACCGAGCCATGATGTTTTTTCCTTTACCTCTCTCCCTACCCCCACACTTTTTGATTCAAAAAATAGCATTTCCATACCTGTCACACATAAAAGAGACCTTGACGCAAATTGACCCATTAAAAATAGTACCCAATTACAACGATTCCAATCCCATCACACTCAACAATTCACTAACAATAAGCAAAACAATAGCCACGCCAGTAGTACTCAACAACAATAGTCGACACCCAGCAAGCAACTTTGTAAAAACAAAGCCCTAACCGATCAGATATCACCTAGGGTGCACACAACAATTGAGATCAGTAAACCAAGAGGAAATAAAATGATTGAGATCAGTAGACAACCATTGCATCCAAACCAAGAGACAATAAAACGATTGAGATCGATAAACCCTAATTAGCGAAAAGGAAAACCTTAAAGCACAACACACCAACTCGCTAATATAATACTGAACCACGTCACGGTTCTAACTAAGGATCTATTGATGAGATCAAATAACATCATATTATTAGCATCATTTATCCCATGTTTCTTATCCCATTTGATATAATTATTGCATGAATTGATACTTAATTACTTATATTTAGTTTTGTAGTAATTATGGAGCAGTTGGTGAAGATTTACGTAAAGGCACGCAATTTGGAGCTTAAACAAAGAAATTTGAAGAAATTGTCTCTGACAACTAATACGCCGTATCCATCAAGAAGATACGGCATATCCGTGCCTGCACTTCACCAAAAACTACGAAGACTCAAGATCCAATACACCGTATCCAGAAGACTCTATACGCCGTATCCAAGATAAAGTGTTGGAAGATTCTGGAAGATATTGAATGTGGTCCCTACTCCAAGAAACACCTAATACGCCGTATTGGACTCTCCCAATACGACGTATCGACCAAATTCCCGACAGTATATAAAGAAAACCCTAATCTCGAATTTAGGGTGTGCTTAACCATAGTTTCGAAACCCTAACCACAAAAGTCGATTTTTTGAAGAAAAAGAGCAACAAGAAGATCAAGCATTGTACTTCAATTTATAGGAAACATCTTGTAATTTTAACATACTCTAAATACGCGTTCGTTCTTTGGTATCATTCATTCACTCGGTTAGTTTACCTTGTTCGTTCATCTATGACATTTGTATGTGTTACAATGATTAACGACTAATACCGTTAGGTATTAGCCGTGTTTATGAAAGCTTAATGTTTGGTTTTGCTTATCAATTTACTTAATTTATCATTGGTTGTTGTTTATGTTTACCACATGATATTTGTTTATGTCAATTGCACGGTTTAATTTATTATTCAAACTAAATCTAGTGAGACAGACCAAGTAATCTAGGTTTGGGATAAAACTCGCGTTTAGGAATATGGAATTGGAATAATAGTCCTACAAGTGGAAGATCGGATTGATTCCCCGGTTGAGAGGAACGGTAGACTAAGTGGTGAATTAGGTTAATACTACAAATACGTCCTGTGGCCGTGATCGGTTTCGGTTTCATTGAGGTTGGATAGGCTTACTATACATATGGCTTATAATTGAATATAAGTGGATTAAAGTTCGAATGACCTAGGGTTCTTTGGGTAGTCTCCACTATTCGCCCCTAAGGTTAGATTTTAATGGTTAAATAGGATGCTTTATGAGGATGCGTTTAATCGTGACAGGATTAGCGTGTTATGTCAGGTTCTAGGATGATGTCCCGCCTATATCTAGGAAAGATAAGCCGCCTCGAGATAAGCTAGATCATTGCACGATATAAGCAACCAACATTAACTCAGATTAAATACGGTTAATACAGTTTTCTTACATTAGGCTAGACCGCTCTTTTTGCCTTTAGTTAATTGATTTGCGTGCGTTAGAGTAGAGAAAGTAGGTTAAGTCACCAAACCAAAACCATGCTAGTCTCTCAGGCTAAAACCCCCTTTCCTGTTAGAATTAGGAGTAGGTCTAACTTAGCATAGGTTTAACGTAGATTAGATAACTAATATACCGGTAGACTTAGGAATTACGCTCTTGCTTTTAGTGATCGACACCCTACTTACCAACGAAGCTACATCTGACTGGGTACAGTACCCGTTAGTGTTGTTTTAGGTTAAGTCGGAAAAATATAAATAGTAAAACTTGATTAGGTAATTATAACTTACAACAACAACACATCAAGTTTTTGGCGCCATTGCCGGGGAGTGAAGTTGTTAATTTTTGAATTTATTAGTATTTTAGTTTTAACATAGGAGTAGTGCAATTTAATTTGTGTGTCTCTTAGGTTGATTCATCCCTCTCTGCCTAAGATTTGTGTGATTTTAATTTTTGTGTGTTTTTTTGTCATATGCACTGTTCTGGTCGATAACCGGATACGGCGTATTCACTAGTTGAATACGGCGTATCCACCTCTAACCAATACAGCGTATCCAGTTCAAAAAGTCAATACGGCGTATTCAAATTAATTGAATATGGCGTATTGACTTTTTGACACAGTAGCAAAATTATTCTTTTGTTTTCGGTTTTCGTGCTTAGCTTTTTGTATTTACTTTCTTTGGAGCATATCCTACTAATTGTTTGTACCTTGTTTTAGGTAGTACATGACACGGAGTTCGACCAAAGACCTCGTCCAAACTTTTAAAGAACTCGAATGTGTATTTCGATCAAGTAGGAAGCTTACCAAGACAACGAGTCTTGATAGTTTCGAGTCTTCTAGTACTCGACTTAATTACTGAGCCCGAGAATCTGATGAGGTTGTGAAACTCACTTCGGTTTTACAACTCCCTAGGCAGTGTACCTAACCGTTGTAGTGTAGTATAGGAAAGACACGGGGGTTGTTGTCGTTCTTTAAGGGAATAGGCGTCAGTAAACGTCCTAATTAAACGTAGCTAAGAACTAAGGGTTAGAAGAAGATTATTTTTATATTTTTATTTTTTATGAAAGCAAGTAAAATCTCAGGGTTTAGAAGGTGGTTTGTTTTAAACTACTAAATTAAACTAATTAAGATTAGGGGGATTCATATGATAGGGAAGTAGTGTTTACTTAATCATGCATGATCCTTGGTAGCTTCTCCTAACTCTGTTGCCTTGTCACACTTGTGATGTATATGTAAGTATTATTCTAATGCATGGCGAATTACATGAAAACACCGTCTACGAAATAACTAACTAAGGCAACGCACAAGTAAGGTAGTATGACGACAATTACAAGGCCCCTAGTCTAGATAAGCGCGTTTGTATTAATACCTAAAGGGGATCATCCATACATGGGTAAGGTAGTATGAAGACTATTACCTGTGGAGTCATTTCTAAGCAATCATGTCTCCTAAGATCTTACGATAAGGGACTAAACATGCATACACATCAACAAGAAGTTACAAAGTTAAGATGTACATACCAATTCACATACAATCATAAGCAAAGTTAAGATGTACATACCAATTCACATACAATCATAAGCAAACACTTAAGATGTTTAACCACTGGGTGGCTAAATTTCGAGACACCCAGCGACTTCTTGTTTCATGTAGAAATGCAGCCGCAACAACAAGTATTAACTTGCCATTAATCGCTTGCTAGCATGCGATACGAGTGGGGGTTTTGTTTCGAAACAACACGCACGGTGTGCTCTTTCTTGCAGCGTAAATGACACACCCACAGCGAGCAAGACTCGGCTGTGGTACGTGCCCACAACAAGCAAGACTCGGTTGTGGTTTGGCTTGGGTTTTGTGGACATGCTTATGCTACACGTTGAGGGTTTCGTATGAGGGTTTCCTCATATTTCATGTGAAAACCCTAGGGTTTGTTAACCCCTTACGAGCCAAACATTTGGTTACAGCATGTTTAAAGTTCTTACAAGATTTCTTGTCTCGTTACTAGTCTTATACGCGGAAGGTGTGGTTTACAAATTAGGT